>WNWK01030504.1:0-23454 GCA_009830355.1 Cherax destructor
TTTTCTTTTAGAAGCTTACTCATAGGTATATTTTATCTAAAAAATATTTTTTCAGAAAATCCTTGAAAATGCCTTAATCGTCAAAAAATGCAATAAAATAACGTTTTATAGCATTTTGAATATTTATTAATTATTTACATATTTTTAAAAATCCCATTAAAAATCTATAAAAATCAATATTTTTATAGAATATTTCATATTATTTCAAATATGAAATTAAAAGCTCAGAAAAATGTCTAAAATCGTATTTATTGCATATTTCGACGTTTTAGAGCGGTTTGAGTGTTTTCTGGCAAAACTCATTTTTAGCTAAAATACTTACATTTTCACACTTTTAAATTGAATTTCTACTGAATTGAAATTTATGGGAAAAGTAAGCAAAATTTATGATTTTCTTTTAGGAAGCTACTCATAGGTATATTTTATCTAAAAAATAGTTTTCAGAAAATCCTGAAAATGCCTTGAATCGTCAAAAAATGCAATAAAATCAAGTTTTATAGCATTTTTGAATATTTATTAATTATTTACATATTTTTAAAAAATCCCATTAAAAATCTATAAAAATCAATATTATAAATATTTCATATTCGAAAAATACATGAAACATTAAAAAGCTCAGAAAAATGTGCTAAAATCGATTTTATTGCATATTTCGACGTTTTAGAGCGGTTTGAGTGCTTTTCTGGCAAAACTCATTTTTAGCTAAAATACTTAGATTTTCACACTTTAAATAGAATTTCTATGCAATTGAAATTATGGGAAAAGTAAGCAAAATTTTATGATTTTCTTTTAGGAAGCTTACTCATAGGTATATTTTATCTAAAAAATAGTTTTCAGAAAATCATGAAAATGCCTTAAATCGTCAAAAATGCAATAAAATCAAGTTTTATAGCATTTTTGAATATTTATTAATTATTTACATATTTTAAAAATCCCATAAAAATCTATAAAAATCAATATTTTTATAGAATATTTCATATTATTTTCGAAAAATACATGAAACATTAAAAGCTCAGAAAATGTGCTAAAATCGTATTTTATTGCATATTTCGACGTTTTAGAGCGGTTTGAGTGCTTTTCTGGCAAAACTCATTTTTAGCTAAAATACTTACATTTTCACACTTTTAAATAGAATTTCTACTGCAATTGAAATTTATGGAAAAGTAAGCAAATTTTATGATTTTCTTTTAGAAGCTTACTCATAGGTATATTTTATCTAAAAAATAGTTTTCAGAAAATCCTTGAAAATGCCTTGAATCGTCAAAAATGCAATAAAATAAGTTTTATAGCATTTTTGAATATTTTTTAATTATTTACATATTTTTAAAAATCCCATTAAAAATCTATAAAAATCAATATTTTATAGAATATTTCATATTATTTTCGAAAATACATGAAACATTAAAAAGCTCAGAAAATGTGCTAAAATCGTATTTTATTGCATATTTCGACGTTTTAGAGCGGTTTGAGTGCTTTACTGGCAAAACTCATTTTTTGCTAAAATACTTACATTTTCACACTTTTAAATAGAATTTCTACTGCAATTGAAATTTATGGGAAAAGTAAGCAAAATTTATGATTTTCTTTTAGGAAGTTACTCATAGGTATATTTTATCTAAAAAAATAGTTTTCAGAAAATCCTTGAAAATGCCTTAATCGTCAAAAATGCAATAAAATCAAGTTTTATAGCATTTTTGAATATTTATAAATTATTTACATATTTTTAAAAACCCCATTAAAAATCTATAAAAATCAATTTTTTTATAGAATATTTCATATTATTTTCGAAAATACATGAAACATTAAAAGCTCAGAAAATGTGCTAAAATCGTATTTTATTGCATATTTCGACGTTTTAGAGCGGTTTGAGTGCTTTTCTGGCAAAACTCATTTTTCAGCTAAAATACTTATATTTTCACACTTTTAAATAGAATTTCTACTGCAATTGAAATTTATGGGAAAAGTAAGCAAAATTTTATGATTTTCTTTTAGGAAGCTTACTCATAGGTATATTTTATCTAAAAAAAAAGTTTTTCAGAAAATCTTTGAAAATGCCTTAAATCGTCAAAAATGCAATAAAATCAAGTTTTATAGCATTTTTGAATATTTATTAATTATTTACATATTTTTAAAAAATCCCATTAAAAATCTATAAAAATCAATATTTTTAGAATATTTCATATTATTTTCGAAAAATACATGAAACATTAAAAAGCTCAGAAAAATGTGCTAAAATCGTATTTTATTGCATATTTCGACGTTTTAGAGCGGTTTGAGTGCTTTTCTGGCAAAACTCATTTTTCAGCTAAAATACTTAGATTTTCACACTTTTAAATAGAATTTCTCTGCAATTGAAATTATGGGAAAAGTAAGCAAAATTTTATGATTTTCTTTTAGGAAGCTTACTCATAGGTATATTTTATCAAAAAAATAGTTTTCAGAAAATATTGAAAATGCCTTAATCGTCAAAAATGCAATAAAATACGTTTTATAGCATTTTTGAATATTTATTAATTATTTACATATTTTTAAAAATCCCATTAAAATCTATAAAAATCAATATTTTTATAGAATATTTCATATTATTTTCGAAAATACATGAAATTAAAAGCTCAGAAAATGTGCTAAAATCGTATTTATTGCATATTTCGACGTTTTAGAGCGGTTTGAGTGCTTTTCTGGCAAAACTCATTTTTTAGCTAAAATACTTACATTTTCACACTTTTAAATAGAATTTCTACTGCAATTGAAATTTATGGGAAAAGTAAGCAAAATTTTATGATTTTCTTTTAGGAAGCTACTCATAGGTATATTTTATCTAAAAAATAGTTTTTCAGAAAATCCTTGAAAATGCTTAAATCGTCAAAAATGCAATAAAATCAAGTTTTATAGCATTTTTGAATATTTATTAATTATTTACATATTTTAAAAATCCATTAAAAATCTATAAAAATCAATATTTTATAGAATATTTCATATTATTTTCGAAAATACATGAAATTAAAAGCTCAGAAAAATGTGCTAAAATCGTATTTTATTGCATATTTCGACGTTTTAGAGCGGTTTGAGTGCTTTTCTGCAAAACTCATTTTTAGCTAAAATACTTACATTTTCACACTTTTAAATAGAATTTCTACTGCAATTGAAATTTATGGGAAAAGTAAGCAAAATTTATGATTTTCTTTTAGAAGCTACTCAAGGTATATTTTATTAAAAAAATAGTTTTCAGAAAATCTTGAAAATGCTTAAATCTCAAAATAAAAAATCAAGTTTTATAATTTAATATTTATTAATTATTTACATATTTTAAATCCATAAAAAATTATAAAAATCAATATTTTCGAAAAATACATGAAATTAAAAAGCTCAGAAAAATGCAAAATCGATTTATGCATATTTCGACGTTTTAACGGTTTGATGCTTTTCTGCAAAACTATTTTTAGCTAAAATACTTAATTTTCAACTTTTAAAGAATTTCTTTGCAATTGAAATTTATGGGAAAAGTACAAAATTTTATGATTTTCTTTTAGAAGCTTACTCAAGGTATATTTATCTAAAATAGTTTTCAGAAATCCTGAAATGCTTGAATCGTCAAAATGCAATAAAATAATTTATAGATTTTGAATATTAATTATTTACATATTTTTAAATCCATTAAAATCTATAAAATCAATATTTTATAGAATATTTCATATTATTTCATAAAAAAATCGAATGTATTGCATATTTCGACGTTTTAGAGGTTTGGTGCTTTTCTGCAAAACTCATTTAGCTAAATACTTAGATTTTCACACTTTTAATAAATTTCTACTGAATTGAAATTATGGGAAAAGTAACAAAATTTATGATTTTCTTTAGGAACTACTAAGGTAGGAACCTACTCACAGGTATATTTATCTAAAAAAATGTTTTCAGAAAATCCGTGAAAATGCCTTGAATCGTCAAAAATGCAATAAAATATCTTTTATAGCATTTTTAATATTTATAATTATTTACATATTTTTAAAAATCCCATTAAAAATCTATAAAAATCAATATTTTTATAGAATATTTCATATTTTTTCGAAAAATACAAAAGTGCTAAAATCGTATTTTATTGCATATTTCGACGTTTAAGCGGTTTGAGTGCTTTCTGGCAAAACTCATTTTTAGCTAAAATACTTACGTTTTCACACTTTTAAATAGAATTTCTACTGCAATTGAAATTTATGGGAAAAGTAAGCAAAATTTTTGATTTTCTTTGGAAGCTTACTCATAGGTATATTTTATAAAAAATAGTTTTTCAACAAAATCCTTAAAAATGCCTTTAAATGTAAAAAAATCAATAAAATCAAATTTTATAGAATTTCTTTTTGAATTGAAATTATGAAAAGTAAGCAAAATTTTTATTTATGTTTCTGTATTTTTGAAAATAATTTTAAATAATTCTATAAAAATATTGATTTTTATAGATTTTAATATTTTTAAAATATGAAATAATTAATAAATATAATTTTTAATATTAATTATTAATTATTTACATATTTTTAAAAATCCCATTAAAAATCTATAAAAATCAATATTTTTATAGAATATTTCATATTATTTTCAAAATACATGGAAATTAAAAGCTCCGAAAAATGGCTAAAATCGTATTTTTGATATTTCGACGTTTTAGAGCGGTTGAGTGCTTTTCTGGCAAAACTCATTTTTAGCTAAATACTTAATTTTCACACTTTTAAATAAATTTCTCTGCAATTGAAATTTATGGAAAATAAGCAAAATTTTATGGTTTTCTTTAGGAAGCTTACTCAAGGTATATTTTATCAAAAAGTTTTTCAGAAAATCCTGAAAACCTTGAATCGTCAAAAATGCAATAAAATAGTTTTATAGCATTTTTAATATTTATTAATTATTTAATATTTTAAAAATCCCATTAAAATCTTAAAAATCAATATTTTATAGAATATTTCATATTATTTCATAATAAATCGTATTTTATGGCATATTTCGACGTTTTAAAGCGGTTTGATGCTTTCTGCAAAACTCATTTTAGCTAAAATACTTAATTTTCACACTTTTAAATAGAATTTCTACTGCAATGAAATTTATGGGAAAAGTAAGCAAAATTTTATGATTTTCTTTTAGAAGCTTACTCAAGGTTATTTTATTAAAAAATAGTTTTCAGAAAATCCTTGAAAATGCTTAAATCTCAAAAATGCAATAAAATCAAGTTTTATAATTTTGAATATTTATAATTATTTACATATTTTTAAAAATCCATTAAAATCTATAAAATCAATATTTTTAGAATATTTCATATTATTTTCGAAAATACATGAAACATTAAAAACTCAGAAAAATGTGCTAAAATCGCTTTTATGCATATTTCGACGTTTAGAGCGGTTTGAGACTTTCTGACAAACTCATTTTAGCTAAAATACTTAATTTTCACACTTTTAAATAGAATTTCTACTGAAATGAAATTTATGGGAAAAGTAAGAAATTTATGATTTCTTTAGAAGCTTACTCAAAGGTATATTTATCTAAAAATTGTTTTCAGAAAATCCGAAAATGCCTTGAATCGTCAAAAATGCAATAAAATACGTTTTATAATTTTGAATATTTATAAATTATTTACATATTTTTAAAAATCCATTAAAATCTATAAAAATCAATATTTTTTAGAATATTTCAATTTTCGAAAATACATGAAACATTAAAAAAAAAAAAAAAAAAAAAAAAAAAAAAAAAAAAAAAAAAAAAAAAAAAAAAAAAAAAAAAAAAAAAAAAAAAAAAAAAAAAAAAAAAAAAAAAAAAAAAAAAAAAAAAAAAAAAAAAAAAAAAAAAAAAAAAAAAAAAAAAAAAAAAAAAAAAAAAAAAAAAAAAAAAAAAAAAAAAAAAAAAAAAAAAAAAAAAAAAAAAAAATTTTTTTTTTTTTTTTTTTTTTTTTTTTTTTTTTTTTTTTTTTTTTTTTTTTTTTTTTTTTTTTTTTTTTTTTTTTTTTTTTTTTTTTTTTTTTTTTTTTTTTTTTTTTTTTTTTTTTTTTTTTTTTTTTTTTTTTTTTTTTTTTTTTTTTTTTTTTTTTTTTTTTTTTTTTTTTTTTTTTTTTTTTTTTTTTTTTTTTTTTTTTTTTTTTTAGAATATTTCATATTATTTTCGAAAATACATGAAACATTAAAAAGCTCAGAAAAATGTGCTAAAATCGTATTTTATTGCATATTTCGACGTTTTAGAGCGTTTGAGTGCTTTTCTGGCAAAACTCATTTTTAGCTAAAATACTTAGATTTTCACACTTTTAAATTGAATTTCTACTGCAATTGAAATTATGGAAAAGTAAGCAAAATTTTATGATTTTCTTTTAGGAACTTACTCAAGGTATATTTTATCTAAAAAATAGTTTTTCAGAAAATCCGTGAAAATGCCTTGAATCGTCAAAAAATGCAATAAAATATCCTTTTATAGCATTTTTTAATATTTATTAATTATTTACATATTTTTAAAAATCCCATTAAAAATCTATAAAAATCAATATTTTTATAGAATATTTCATATTATTTTCGAAAAATACATGTGCTAAAATCGTATTTTATTGCATATTTCGACGTTTTAGAGCGGTTTGAGTGCTGTTCTGGCAAAACTCATTTTTAGCTAAAATACTTACGTTTTCACACTTTTAAATAGAATTTCTACTGCAATTGAAATTTATGGGAAAAGTAAGCAAAATTTTATGATTTTCTTTTAGGAAGCTTACTCATAGGTATATTTTATCTAAAAAAATAGTTTTCAGAAAATCCTTGAAAATGCCCTAAATCTTCAAAAAATGCAATAAAATCAAGTTTTATAGAATTTTTGAATATTTATGAATTATTTACATATTTTTAAAAATCCCATTAAAAATCTATAAAAATCTAAAAATCTATAAAATCAATATTTTTATAGAATATTTCATATTATTTTCGAAAATACATGAAACATTAAAAAGCTCAGAAAATGTGCTAAAATCGTATTTTATTGCATATTTCGACGTTTTAGACGGTTTGATGCTTTTCTGCAAAACTCATTTTAGCTAAAATACTTACATTTTCACACTTTTAAATAGAATTTCTACGCAATTGAAATTTATGGGAAAAGTAAGCAAAATTTGATTTTCTTTTGGAAGTTACTCATAGGTATATTTTATCTAAAAATAGTTTTCAGAAAATCCTGAAAATGCCTTAATCGTCAAAAATGCAATAAATAAGTTTTATAGCATTTTTGAATATTTATAATTATTTACATATTTTTAAAATTCATTAAAAATCTAAAAAATCAATATTTTTATGAATATTTCTATTATTTTCGAAAAATACATGAAACATTAAAAAGCTCAGAAAATGTGCTAAAATCGCATTTTATGCATATTTCGACGTTTTAGAGCGGTTTGAGTGCTTTTCTGGCAAAACTCATTTTTTAGCTAAAATACTTACATTTTCACACTTTTAAATAGAATTTCTACTGCAATTGAAATTTATGGGAAAAGTAAGCAAAATTTTATGATTTTCTTTTAGGAAGCTTACTCATAGAGTATATTTTATCTAAAAATAGTTTTCAGAAAATCCATGAAAATGCCTTAATCGTCAAAAATGCAATAAAATACAGTTTTATAGCATTTTTGAATATTTATATAAGTATATTTACATATTTTTAAAAATCCTTATTAAAAATCAATAAATCAATTTTTAATTTTGAATATTTATATTATTATCAAAAAATACATGAAACATTAAAAAGTCTAGAAAATGTGCTAAAATCGTATTTTATTGCATATTTCGACGTTTTAGAGCGGTTTGAGTGCTTTTCTGGCAAAACTCATTTTTTAGCTAAAATACTTAAATTTTCACACTTTTAAATAGAATTTCTACTGCAATTGAAATTTATGGGAAAAGTAAGCAAAATTTTATGATTTTCTTTTAGGAAGCTTACTCACAGTATATTTTATCTAAAAAAATAGTTTTTCAGAAAATTCTTGAAAATGCCTTAAATCGTCAAAAAATGCAATAAAATCAAGTTTTATAGCATTTTTGAATATTTATTAATTATTTACATATTTTTTAAAAATCCCATTAAAAATCTATAAAAATCAATATTTTTATAGAATATTTCATATTATTTTCGAAAAATACATGAAACATTAAAAAGCTCAGAAAAATGTGCTAAAATCGTATTTTATTGCATATTTCGACGTTTTAGAGCGGTTTGAGTGCTTTTCTGGCAAAACTCATTTTTTAGCTAAAATACTTACATTTTCACACTTTTAAATAGAATTTCTACTGCAATTGAAATTTATAGAAAAATAAGCAAAATTTTATGATTTTCTTTTAGTAAGCTTTACTCATAGGTATATTTTATCTAAAAAAAGTTTTTCAGAAAATCTGAAAATGCCTTAAATCGTCAAAAATGCAATAAAATCAAGTTTTATAGCATTTTTGAATATTTATTAATTATTTATATTTTTAAAAATCCATTAAAAATCTATAAAAATCAATATTTTTATAGAATATTTCATATTATTTTCGAAAAATACATGAAACATTAAAAACTCAGAAAAATGTGCTAAAATCGTATTTTATTGCATATTTCGACGTTTTAGAGCGGTTTGAGTGCTTTTCTGGCAAAACTCATTTTTAGCTAAAATACTTAGATTTTCACACTTTTAAATAGAATTTCTACTGCAATTGAAATTTATGGGAAAAGTAAGCAAAATTTTATGATTTTCTTTTAGGAAGCTTACTCATAGGTATATTTTATCTAAAAAAATAGTTTTTCAGAAAATCCTTGAAAATGCCTTGAATCGTCAAAAAATGCAATAAAATAACGTTTTATAGCATTTTTGAATATTTATTAATTATTTACATATTTTTAAAAAATCCCATTAAAAATCTATAAAAATCAATATTTTTATAGAATATTTCATATTATTTTCGAAAAATACATGAAACATTAAAAGCTCAGAAAAATGTGCTAAAATCGTATTTTATTGCATATTTCGACGTTTTAGAGCGGTTTGAGTGCTTTTCTGGCAAAACTCATTTTTCAGCTAAAATACTTACATTTTCACACTTTTAAATATAATTTCTACTGCAATTGAAATTTATGGGAAAAGTAAGCAAAATTTTATGATTTTCTTTTAGGAAGCTTACTCATAGGTATATTTTATCTAAAAAATAGTTTTCAGAAAATCCTGAAAATGCCTTAAATCGTCAAAAAATGCAATAAAATCAAGTTTTATAGCATTTTTGAATATTTATTAATTATTTACATATTTTTAAAAAATCCCATTAAAAATCTATAAAAATCAATATTTTTATAGAATATTTCATATTATTTTCGAAAATACATGAAACATTAAAAGCTCAGAAAATGTGCTAAAATCGTATTTTATTGCATATTTCGACGTTTTAGAGCGGTTTGAGTGCTTTTCTGGAAAACTCATTTTTAGCTAAAATACTAAATTTTCACACTTTAAATAAATTTCTACTGAATTGAAATTTAGGAAGTAAGCAAAATTTTATGATTTTCTTTAGAAGCTTACTCACAGGTATATTTTATCTAAAACAATAGTTTTTCAGAAAATTCTTGAAATGCTGAAATCGTCAAAAATGCAATAAAATCAAGTTTTATAGCATTTTTATATTTATTAATTATTTACATATTTTTAAAATCCATTAAAAATCTATAAAATCAATATTTTATAGAATATTTCATATTATTTTCGAAAATACATGAAATTAAAAAGCTCAGAAAATGTGCTAAAATCGTATTTTATTGCATATTTCGACGTTTTAGAGCGGTTTGAGTGCTTTTCTGGCAAACTCATTTTTCAGCTAAAATATTAGATTTTCACACTTTTAAATAATTTCTACAGCAATTGAAATTTATGGAAAAGTAAGCAAAATTTTATGATTTTCTTTTAGGAAGCTTATTCATAGGTATATTTTATCTAAAAAATAGTTTTTCACAAAATCCTGAAAATGCCTTAAATCGTCAAAAATGCAATAAAATCAAGTTTTATAGAATTTTTGAATATTTAAATTATTTACATATTTTAAAAATCCCATTAAAAATCTATAAAATCAATATTTTTATAGAATATTTCATATTATTTTCGAAAATACATGAAACATTAAAAAGCTCAGAAAAATGTGCTAAAATCGTATTTTATTGCATATTTCGACGTTTTAGAGCGGTTTGAGTGCTTTTCTGGCAAAACTCATTTTTAGCTAAAATACTTAATTTTCACACTTTTAAATAGAATTTCTACTGCAATTGAAATTTATGGGAAATGTAAGCAAAATTTTATGATTTTCTTTAGAAGCTTACTCACAGGTATATTTTATCTAAAAAATAGTTTTTCAGAAAATCTTGAAAATGCTGAATCGTCAAAAATGCAATAAAATAAGTTTATAGCATTTTTAATATTTATTAATTATTTACATATTTTTAAAAATCCATTAAAAATCTATAAAAATCAATATTTTTAGAATATTCATATTATTTTCGAAAATACATGGAATATTAAAAGTCAAAAAATGTGCTAAAATCGTATTTTATTGCATATTTCGACGTTTTAGAGCGGTTTGAGTGCTTTTCTGGCAAAACTCATTTTTAGCTAAAATACTTAGATTTTCACACTTTTAAATAGAATTTCTGCAATTGAAATTTATGGAAAAGTAAGCAAAATTTTATGATTTTCTTTTAGGAAGCTTACTCATAGGTATATTTTATCTAAAAAATAGTTTTTCAGAAAATCTTGAAAATGCCTTAAATCGTCAAAAAATGCAATAAAATCAAGTTTTAAGAATTTTTGAATATTTATTAATTATTTACATATTTTTAAAATCCATTAAAATCTATAAAATCAATATTTTTATAGAATATTTCATATTTTTCGAAAAATACATGAAACATTAAAAGCTCAGAAAATGTGCTAAAATCGTATTTTATTGCATATTTCGACGTTTTAGAGCGGTTTGAGTGCTTTTCTGGCAAAACTCATTTTCAGCTAAAATACTTAGATTTTCACACTTTTAAATAGAATTTCTCTGCAATTGAAATTTATGGGAAAAGTAAGCAAAATTTTATGATTTTCTTTTAGGAAGCTTACTCATAGTATATTTTATCTAAAAAATATTTTTCAGAAAATCCTTGAAAATGCCTTAAATCGTCAAAAATGCAATAAAATCAAGTTTTATAGAATTTTGAATATTTATTAATTATTTACATATTTTTAAAATCCCATTAAAAATCTATAAAAATCAATATTTTTATAGAATATTTCATATTATTTTCGAAAATACATGAAACATTAAAAGCTCAGAAAATGGCTAAAATCGTATTTTATTGCATATTTCGACGTTTTAGAGCGGTTTGAGTGCTTTTCTGGCAAAACTCATTTTTAGCTAAAATACTTAATTTTCACACTTTTAAATAGAATTTCTACTGCAATTGAAATTTATGGAAAGTAAGCAAAATTTTATGATTTTCTTTAGGAAGCTTACTCATAGTATATTTTATCTAAAAAATAGTTTTTCAGAAAATCTGAAAATGCTGAATCGTCAAAAATGCAATAAAATAAGTTTTATAGATTTTTTGAATATTTATTAATTATTTACATATTTTAAAAAATCCATTTAAAATCTATAAAAATCAATATTTTTATAGAATATTTCATATTATTTTCGAAATACATGAAATTAAAAGCTCAGAAAATGTGCTAAAATCGTATTTTATTGCATATTTCGACGTTTTAGAGCGGTTTGAGTGCTTTTCTGGCAAAACTCATTTTTAGCTAAAATACTTAATTTTCACACTTTTAAATAGAATTTCTACTGCAATTGAAATTTATGGAAAAGTAAGCAAAATTTTATGATTTTCTTTTAGGAAGCTTACTCATAGGTATATTTTATCTAAAAAATAGTTTTTCAGAAAATCTTGAAAATGCTTAAATCGTCAAAAATGCAATAAAATCAAGTTTTATAGAATTTTGAATATTTATTAATTATTTACATATTTTTAAAAATCCCATTAAAAATCTATAAAAATCAATATTTTTATAGAATATTTCATATTATTTTCGAAAAATACATGAAACATTAAAAAGCTCAGAAAAATGTGCTAAAATCGTATTTTATTGCATATTTCGACGTTTTAGAGCGGATTGAGTGCTTTTCTGGCAAAACTCATTTTTTAGCTAAAATACTTAAATTTTCACACTTTTAAATAGAATTTCTACTGCAATTGAAATTTATGGGAAATGTAAGCAAAATTTTATGATTTTCTTTTAAGAAGCTTACTCACAGGTATATTTTATCTAAAACAATAGTTTTTCAGAAAATTCTTGAAAATGGCTGAAATCGTCAAAAAATGCAATAAAATCAAGTTTTATAGCATTTTATATTATTTATTAATTATTTACATATTTTTTAAAAAATCCATTTAAAAATCTATAAAAATCAATATTTTAATAGAATATTTCATATTATTTTCGAAATATACATGGAATATTAAAAAGCTCAGAAAAATGTGCTAAAATCGTATTTTATTGCATATTTGACGTTTTAGAGCGGTTTGAGTGCTTTTCTGGCAAAACTCATTTTTCAGTTAAAATAACTTAGATTTTCACACTTTTAAATAGAATTTCTCCTGCAATTGAAATTTATGGGAAAAGTAAGCAAAATTTTATGTTTTTCTTTTAGGAAGCTTACTCATAGGTATATTTTATGTAAAAAAATAGTTTTTCAGAAAATCTTTGAAAATGCCTTAAATCGTCAAAAAATGCAATAAAATCAAGTTTTAAAGAATTTTTGAATATTTATTAATTATTTACATATTTTTAAAAAATCCCATTAAAAACCTATAAAAATCAATATTTTTATAGAATATTTCATATTTTTTTCGAAAAATACATAAAACATTAAAAAGCTCAGAAAAAATGTGCTAAAATCGTATGTTATTGCATATTTCGACGTTTTGTAGCGGTTTGAGTGCTTTTCTGGCAAAACTCATTTTTTAGCTGAAATACTTACATTTTCACACTTTTAAATTGAATTTCTACTGAAATTGAAATTTATGGGAAAAGTAAGGAATATTTATGATTTTCTTTTAGGTTTAATATTTTATCTAAAAATAGTTTTCAGAAAATCCGTGAAAATCCTTGAATCGTCAAAAAATGCAATAATATATCGTTTTATAGCATTTTTAATATTTATAATTATTTACATATTTTTAAAAAATCCCATTAAAAATCTATAAAAATCAATATTTTTATAGAATATTATATTATTTTCGAAAATCATGAAAATTAAAAAGCTCAGAAAAATGTGCTAAAATCGTATTTTATTGCATATTTGACGTTTTAGAGCGGTTTGAGTGCTTTTCTGGCAAAACTCATTTTTAGCTAAAATACTTACATTTTCACACTTTTAAATAAATTTCTACTGCAATTGAAATTTATGGGAAAAGTAAGCAAAATTTTATGATTTTCTTTTAGGAAACTTACTCATAGGTATATTTTATCTAAAAAATAGTTTTCACAAAATCCTGAAAATGCCTTAAAGTCAAAAATGCAATAAAATCAGTTTTATAGAATTTTGAATATATAAATTATTTACATATTTTTAAAAAAATCCCATTAAAAACTAAAAAATCAATATTTTTATAGAATATTTCATATTATTTTCGAAAAATACATGAAACATTAAAAAGCTCAGAAAATGTGCTAAAATCGCATTTTATGGATATTTCGACGTTTTAGAGCGGTTTGATGCTTTTCTGACAAAACTCATTTTTAGCTAAAATACTTAATTTTCACACTTTTTAAATAGAATTTCTACTGCAATTGAAATTTATGGGAAAAGTAAGCAAAATTTTATGATTTTCTTTTAGGGAAACTTACTCCTAGTATATTTTATGTAAAAAAATAGTTTTTCAGAAAATCCTTGAAAATGCCTTGAATCGTCAAAAAATGCAATAAAATAACGTTTTATAGAATTTTTGAATATTTATTAATTATTTACATATTTTTAAAAAATCCCATTAAAAATCTATAAAAATCAATATTTTTATAGAATATTTCATATTATTTCATATAAATCGTTTTGATTTCGACGTTTTAGAGCGGTTTTGCTTTTCTGGCAAAACTCATTTTTAGCTAAAACCACTTTTCACACTTTTAAATAAATTTCCGCAATTGAAATTTATGGAAAAATAAGCAAAATTTTATGATTTTCTTTTAGGAAGCTTATTCATATGTATATTTTATCTAAAGAAATAGTTTTCAAAAATCCTTGAAAATTCTTAAATCGTCAAAAAATGCAATAAAATCAAGTTTTATAGATTTTTAATATTTATTAATTATTTACATATTTTTAAAAAATCCCTTTAAAAAATATAAAAATCAATATTTTTATAGAATATTTCTATTATTTTCGAAAAATACATGGGAAAATTAAAACTCAGAAAAATGTGCTAAAATCGTATTTTATTGCATATTTCGCGTTTTAGGCGGTTTAGTGCTTTTCTGGCAAAACTCATTTTCAGCTAAAATACTTAGATTTTCACACTTTTTAAATATAATTTCTACAGCAATTGAAATTTATGGGAAAAGTAAGCAAAATTTTATGATTTTCTTTTAGGAAGCTTATTCATATGATATTTTATCTAAAAAAATAGTTTTTCAGAAAATCCTGAAAATGCCTTGAATCGTCAAAATGCAATAAAATTAGTTTTAAAATTTTAAATATATAAAATTATTTACATATTTTAAAAATCCCATTAAAAACTATAAAAATCAATATTTTTATAGAATATTTCATATTATTTTCGAAAATACATGAAACATTAAAAGCTCATAAAAATGTGCTAAAATCGCATTTTATGGCATATTTCGCGTTTTAAGCGGTTTAGTGCTTTTCGCAAACTCATTTTTAGCTAAGATACTTAGATTTTCACACTTTTAAATAGAATTTCTACTGCAAATGAAATTTATGGGAAAAGTAAGCCAAATTTTATGATTTTCTTTTAGACTTCTCATACGTATATTTTATGTAAAAAAATAGTTTTCAGAAAATCCTTGAAAATGCCTTAAATCGTCAAAAAATGCAATAAAATATCGTTTTATAGCATTTTTGAATATTTATTAATTATTTACATATTTTTAAAAAAATCCCATTAAAAATCTATAAAAATCAATATTTTTATAGAATATTTCATATTATTTCATATAAATCGTATTTCGACGTTTTAGAGCGGTTTTGCTTTTCTGGCAAAACTCATTTTCAACTAAAACACTTAGATTTTTACACTTTTAAAAAATTTCACCATTGAATTTATGGGAAAAAGTAAGCAAAATTTTATGATTTTCCTTTAGGAAGCTTATTCATATGTATATTTTATCTAAAGAAATAGTTTTTCATAAAATCCTTGAAAATGCCTTAAATCGTCAAAAAATGCAATAAAATCAAGTTTTATAGCATTTTTTAATATTTATTAATTATTTACATATTTTTAAAAAATCGATTTAAAAATCTATAAAAATCAATATTTTTATAGAATATTTCATATTATTTTCGAAATATACATGGAATATTAAAAAGCTCAGAAAAATTTAAATCGTATTTTTGCATATTTCAACGTTTTAAGCGGTTTGAGTGCTTTTCTGGCAAAACTCATTTTCAGCTAAAATACTTAGATTTTCACACTTTAAATAAATTTCTACTGCAATTGAAATTTATGGGAAAAGTAAGCAAAATTTTATGATTTTCTTTTAGGAAGCGTATCAAGTATATTTTATCTAAAAAATAGTTTTTAAAAATCCGTGAAAATGCCTTGAAACTTTAAAAAAGCTAAAATAACGTTTTTTAATTTTTAAATATATATAAAATTATTTACATATTTTTATAAAATCGCATTAAAAATCTATAAAAATCAATATTTTTATAGAATATTTCATATTATTTTCGAAAAATATATGAAACATTAAAAAGATCATAAAAATGTGCTAAAATCGCATTTAATGGCATATTTCGACGTTTTAGAGCGGTTTGATGCTTTTCTGACAAACTCATTTTTAGCTAAGATACTTAGATTTTCACACTTTTAAATAAATTTCTACTGCAAATGAAATTTATGGAAAAAGTAAGCTAAATTTTATGATTTTCTTTTAGGAAGCTTACTCATAGGTATATTTTATGTAAAAAAATAGTTTTTTCAGAAAATCTGAAAATCCTTAAATCGTCAAAAAATGCAATAAAATATCGTTTATAGCATTTTTGAATATTTAATAATTATTTACATATTTTAAAAAATCCCATTAAAAATCTAGAAAAATCAATATTTTTATAGAATATTTCATATTATTTCATATAAATCGTATTTTATTGCATATTTGACTTTTAGAGCGTTTTGCTTTACTGGCAAAACTCATTTTCACTAAAATACTTAGATTTTCACACTTTTAAATAGAATTTAACAGCAATTGAAATTTATGGGAAAGTAAGCAAAATTTTAGATTTTCTTTTAGGAAGCTTATTTATATGTATATTTTATCTAAAGAAATAGTTTTCAAAAATCTTGAAAATGCCTTAAATCGTCAAAAATGCAATAAAATCAGTTTTATAACATTTTAATATTTTTAATTATTTACATATTTTTAAAAATCCCATTAAAAATCTATAAAAATCAATATTTTATAAATTTCATATTATTTTCAAATATACATGAAATATTAAAAAGCTCAGAAAAATGTGCTAAAATGTATTTTATTGCATATTTCGACGTTTTAGAGCGTTTGAGTGCTTTTCTGCAAAACTCATTTTTCAGCTAAAATACTTAGATTTTCACACTTTTAATAGAATTTCTACTGCAATTAAATTTATGGGAAAAGTAAGCAAATTTTATGATTTTCTAGGAAGCTTACTAAAGATATATTTTATCAAAAATAGTTTTTCAGAAAATCCATGAAAAAGCTTAAATCGTAAAATGCAACAAATCAAGTTTTATAGCTTTTTGAATATTTATTAATTATTTACATATTTTAAAATCCATTAAAAATCTATAAAAATCAATATTTTATAGAATATTTCATATTATTTTGAAAAAAAAATAATTTTAAAGCTCAGAAAAGGCTAAAATCATTTTATAAATATTTCAATTATTGAAATGGTTTGAATTTTCAAAGCAAAATCATTTTTAAATATTTGAATTTTCACTAATTTTTAAATAATTTCTAACTCATTAAAATTTATAAAAATATTTAAGAATATTTCATTTCTTTTGAAATATAAGGTAAATATTTATCTAAAAAGTTAATCAAATTTATTGAAAATTGACTTTTAGACGTTTGAGAAAATGCAATAAAAACAGTTTTATAAATTTAATTTTAATTTTTACATAATTTTAAAAAATCCATTAAAATTATAAAATAATATTAAATATTTCATATTATTTTCGAAATACATGAAACTTAAAACTTTTATGTAAAAATTTTCAAATTCTGAAATGCTTTTAATCGTTTTAAAAAGTTTGAGATCTTTTAAACATTTTTAATTATAAATATTTAATTTTTTTAAAATCAATTAAAATCTGCAAATTGAAATTTATGGGAAAAGTAAGCAAAATTATTTTAAATTATGAAACATTAAAAAGTAGATAATTTTATCTAAAAAATAGTTTTCGAAACTTTAAAGTTTAAATGCTTTAATGCAATAAATTTTTTATTAAACATTTTTTAATATTTTAATTATTTTACTATTTTAAATATGCAATAAAAATTTATGATTAAAATCAATATTTTTATAGAATATTTCATATTATTTTCGAAATATACATGGAATATTAAAAAGCTCAGAAAAATGTGCTAAAATCGTATTTTATTGCATACTTCGACGTTTTACAGCGGTTTGAGTGCTTTTCTGACAAAACTCATTTTTTAGCTAAAATACTTACATTTTCACACTTTTAAATTGAATTTCTACTGAAATTGAAATTTATGGGAAAAGTAAGCAAAATTTTATGATTTTCTTTTAGGAAGCTTACTCATAGGTATATTTTATCTAAAAAAATAGTTTTTCAGAAAATCCGTGAAAATGCCTTGAATCGTCAAAAAATGCAATAAAATTACGTTTTTTTTTAAATTTTAAATATATATAAATTATTTACATATTTTTAAAAAATCCCATTAAAAATCTATAAAAATCAATATTTTTATAGAATATTTCATATTATTTTCGAAAAATACATGAAACATTAAAAAGCTCATAAAAATGTGCTAAAATCGCATTTAATGGCATATTTCGACGTTTTAGAGCGGTTTGATGCTTTTCTGACAAAACTTATTTTTTAGCTAAAATACTTAGATTTTCACACTTTTAAATAGAATTTCTACTGCAATTGAAATTTATGGGAAAAGTAAGCAAAATTTTATGATTTTCTTTTAGGAAGCGTACTCATAGGTATATTTTATCTAAAAAAATAGTTTTTTAGAAAATCCGTGAAAATGCCTTGAAACTTTAAAAAATGCAATAAAATAACGTTTTTTTAGAATTTTTAAATATATATAAATTATTTACATATTTGGTAGAGTTATTATTGAAAGAATTAAGAGTAAAACAGAAAGCTGAATAGCAGATGAACAAGGGGGCTTTAGGAAAGGTAGGGGGTGTGTAGACCAAGTGTTTACAGTGAAACATATAGGTGAACAGTATTTGGATAAGGGTAAAGATGTTTTTGTGGCATTTATGGATTTGGAAAAGGCATATGATAGGGTAGATAGGGGGGCAATGTGGCAGATGTTGCAGGTGTATGGAATAGGAGGAAGGTTACTGAAAGCAGTGAAGAGTTTTTATGAGGATAGTGAGGCTCAGGTTAGAGTGTGTAGGAGGGAAGGGGACTATTTCCCAGTAAAAGTGGGCCTTAGACAAGGATGTGTGATGTCACCGTGGTTGTTCAATATATTTATAGATGGGGTTGTAAGAGAAGTGAATGCGAGGGTCTTGGCAAGAGGTGTTGGGCTAAAAGATAAGAAGCAAATACAAAGTGGGAGTTGTCACAGTTGCTTTTTGCTGATGACACTGTGCTTTTGGGAGATTCTGAAGAGAAGCTGCAGAGGTTGGTGGATGAATTTGGTAGGGTGTGTAAAAGAAGAAAATTGAAAGTGAATATAGGAAAGAGTAAGGTGATGAGGATAACAAAAGAATAGGTTACGAAAGATTGGATATCAGATTGGAGGAGAGAGTATGGAGGAGGTGAATGTATTCAGATATTTGGGAGTGGACATGTCGGCGGATGGGTCTATGAAGGATGAGGTGAATCATAGAATTGATGAGGGGAAAAGGGTGAGTGGAGCACTTCGGAGTCTGTGGAGACAAAGAACCTTGTCCATGGAAGTAAAGAGGGAATGTATGAGAGTATAGTTATACCAACGCTCTTATATGGGTGTGAAGCATGGGTGATGAATGTTGCAACGAGGAGAAGGCTGGAGGCAGTGGAGATGTCATGTCTGAGGTCAATGTGTGGTGTGAATATAATGCAGAGAATTCGGAGTTTGGAAATTAGGAGGAGGTGCGGGATTACCAAAACGATTGTCCAGAGAGCTGAGGAGGGGTTGTTGAGGTGGTTTGGACATGTAGAGAGAATGGAACGAGACAAGGTGACTTCGAGAGTGTATAAATCTGTAGTGGAGGGAAGGCGGGGTAGGGGTCGGCCTAGGAAAGGTTGGAGGGAGGGGGTAAAGGAAGTTTTGTGTGCGAGGGGCTTGGATTTCCAGCAAGCATGTGTGAGCGTATTTGATAGGAGTGAATGGAGGCATATGGTTTTTAATACTTGACGTGCTGTTGGAGTGTGAGCAAAGTAACATTTATGAAGGATTCAGGAAACCGGCAGGCCGGACTTGAGTTCTGGAGATGGGAAGTACAGTGCCGGCACTCTGAAGGAGGGGTGTAAATGTTGCAGTTTTATAACTGTAGTGTAAAGCACCCTTCTGGCAAGACAGTGATGGAGTGAATGATGATGAAAGTTTTTCTTTTTCGGGCCACCCTGCCTTGGTGGGAATCGGCCGATGTGTTAATAAAAAAAATAAAAAATATTTTAAAAAATCCCATTAAAAATCTATAAAAATCAATATTTTTATAGAATATTTCATATTATTTTCGAAAAATATATGAAACATTAAAAAGCTCATAAAAATGTGCTAAAATCGCATTTAATGGCATATTTCGACATTTTAGAGCGGTTTGATGCTTTTCTGACAAAACTCATTTTTTAGCTAAGATACTTAGATTTTCACACTTTTAAATAGAATTTCTACTGCAAATGAAATTTATGGGAAAAGTAAGCTAAATTTTATGATTTTCTTTTAGGAAGCTTACTCATAGGTATATTTTATGTAAAAAAATAGTTTTTTTCAGAAAATCCTTGAAAATCCCTTAAATCGTCAAAAAATGCAATAAAATATCGTTTTATAGCATTTTTGAATATTTAATAATTATTTACATATTTTTAAAAAAATCCCATTAAAAATCTAGAAAAATCAATATTTTTATAGAATATTTCATATTATTTCATATAAATCGTATTTTATTGCATATTTCGACGTTTTAGAGCGGTTTTGCTTTACTGGCAAAACTCATTTTTCAGCTAAAATACTTAGATTTTCACACTTTTAAATAGAATTTCAACAGCAATTGAAATTTATGGGAAAAGTAAGCAAAATTTTATGATTTTCTTTTAGGAAGCTTATTTATATGTATATTTTATCTAAAGAAATAGTTTTTCACAAAATCCTTGAAAATGCCTTAAATCGTCAAAAAATGCAATAAAATCAAGTTTTATAACATTTTTGAATATTTATTAATTATTTACATATTTTTAAAAAATCCCATTAAAAATCTATAAAAATCAATATATTTATATAATATTTCATATTATTTTCGAAATATACATGAAATATTAAAAAGCTCAGAAAAATGTGCTAAAATCGTATTTTATTGCATATTTCGACGTTTTAGAGCGGTTTGAGTGCTTTTCATAAAACTCATTTTCAGCTAAAATACTTAGATTTTCACACTTTTAAATAGAATTTACTGCAATTGAAATTTATGGGGAAAAGTAAGCAAAATTTTATGATTTTCTTTAGGAAGGTACTCATAGTATATTTATCTAAAAAATAGTTTTTTAGAAAATCCGTGAAAATGCCTTGAAACTTTAAAAAAAGCAAAAATAACGTTTTTTAGAATTTTTAAATATATATAAATTATTTACATATTTTTATAAAATCCATTAAAAAAACCAAAAATCAATATTTTTATAGAATATTCAAATTTTTCGAAAATATAAAAATTAAAAAACTCCAAAAAAATGTGCTAAAATCGCATTTAATGGCATATTTCGACGTTTTAGAGCGGTTTGATGTTTTTGACAAAACTCATTTTATAAGATACTTAGATTTTCACACTTTTAAATAGAATTTACCGCAAATGAATTTATGGGAAAGTAAGCTAAATTTTATGATTTTTTTTAGGAACTTACTCATAGGTATATTTTATGTAAAAAATAGTTTTTCAGAAAATCCTTGAAAACCTTAAATCTCAAAATGCAAAAAATATCGTTTTATAGCATTTTTGAATATTTAATAATTATTTACATATTTAAAAAACCCATTAAAAATCTAGAAAAATCAATATTTTTATAGAAATTTCATATTATTTCATAAAATTTGTATTTTTTTGCATATTTCGACGTTTTAGAAACGGTTTTGCTTTACTGGCAAAACTCATTTTTAGCTAAAATACTTAGATTTTCACACCTTTTAAATAGAATTTCAACAGCAATTGAAATTTATGGGAAAAGTTTGGAAATTTTATGATTTTCTTTTGGAAGCTTTTTATATGAATTTTATCTAAAGAAAAGTTTTTCAGAAAATCCATGAAAAAATTTTAACGTCAAAAAAAGCAATAAAACAAGTTTTATAGCATTTTTAATATTTATTAATTATTTACATTTTTTAAAAATCCCCCTTAAAATCTATAAAAATCAATATTTTTATAGAATATTTCATATTATTTTCGATAAATACATGAAACATTAAAAACTCAGACAAATGTGCTAAAACTATTTTAGTGCATATTTCGACGTTTTAGAGCGGTTTGAGTGCTTTTTCTGCAAAACTCATTTTTTAGCTAAAATACTTAGATTTTCACACTTTTAAATAGAATTTCTCCCTGGAAATTTATGGGAAAGAAGCAAATTTTATGGTTTTCTTTTTAGGAAGCTTTTTCTCATAGGTATATTTTATTAAAAAGTAGTTTTTCAGAATATCCGTGAAAATGTTAATCGTCAAAAAAGCAATAAAATATCGTTTTTTGAGCATTTTTTAATATTTATAAATTATTTACATATATTTTTAAAAAAACCCATTAAAAATCTATAAAAATCAATATTAATTTAGAATATTTCTATTATTTTCGAAAAATACATGAAACATTAAAAACTCAGAAAAAAGTGCAAAATGTGCATATTTCGACGTTTTATAGCAGTTTGAGTGCTTTTCAGCCAAACTCATTTTTACTAAAATACTTTAATTTTCACTCTTTAAATAGAATTTCTACTGCAATTGAAATTTATGGGAAAAGTAAGCAAAATTTTAGATTTTCTTTTTAGAAACCTTACTCATATGTATATTTTATCTAAAAAAAATAGTTTTTCAGAAAATCTTGAAAATGCCTTAAACGTCAAAAATGCAATAAAATCAAGTTTTATAACATTTTTGAATATTTATTAATTATTTACATATTTTTAAAAATCCCATTAAAAAACTATAAAAATCAATATTTTTATAGAATATTTCATATTATTTTCGAAATATACATGGAATATTAAAAAGCTCGAAAAATGTGCTAAAAAACGTATTTTATTGCATACTTCGACGTTTTAGAGCGGTTTGAGTGCTTTTCAAAATCATTTTTAGCTAAAATACTTAATTTTCACACTTTTAAATTGAATTTCTACTGAAATTGAAATTTATGGGAAAAAGGAAAATTATGATTTTTTTTAGAAGTTTATAGGTATATTTTATCTAAAAATAGTTTTTCAGAAAACCGTGAAAATGCCTTTTAATCGTCAAAAATAATAAAATTACGTTTTTTTAAAATTTTAAAATATATAAATTATTTACATATTTTTAAAAATCCCATTAAAATCTATAAAATCAATATTTTTATAGAATATTCTATATATTTTTGAAATATACAAGGAAATTAAAAGCTCAGAAAAAAGTGCTAAAATCGTATTTTATTGCATATTTCGACGTTTTACAGCGGTTTGAGTGTTTTCTGACAAAAATCATTTTTAGCTAAAATACTTTATTTTCACACTTTTAAATTGAATTTCTATGCAATTGAAATTTATGGGAAAAGTAAGCAAAATTTTATGATTTTCTTT
>WNWK01030505.1:0-23454 GCA_009830355.1 Cherax destructor
TTACAGGTAACAATACAGTATCTGGTACGGGTAACAATACAGTATCTGGTACAGGCCAACAATACATTATCACAATTTGAGTAACAATACGGTATCTATTACGGGTAACAATACAGTATCTGGTACGGAGTAACAATACAGTATCTGGTACAGGTAACAATACAGTATCTGGTACAGGTAACAATACAGTATCTGGTACAGGTAACAATACAGTATCTGGTACAGGTAACAATACAGTATCTGGTACAGGTAACAATACAGTATCTGGTACAGGTAACAATACATTATCGGATTGTTACGGAAGTATGCTTAACAATTTGATATCTGGTACAGGCTATTACAGTATCTGGTACAGGTAACAATACAGTATCTGGCGCAATATTCAATACAGTATCTGGTACAGGTAACAATGGTATCTGTTTTGAGTAACAATACATTTTGCAGGTATTTACTGATATCTATTTTGAGTAGCTGTCACTTCCTGGGTAACAAATAATCACCAGCTGGAGGGAGGGTGTCTGTATTTACAGTAGTTCTATGCTAACCTTTGTAATTGTTTAAATATATACCCCCAATTGGATGAATCTTATTGGCAGCCAGCTGGCCAGTGGCTACACTTCGATGCAGGTTTTATGATTCTGTCATAAGGAGTTCTACAACCCCGTGGTATGTGGTTTGTTTTGTCGTGTCATTGTTTGGAGTGATCATGCTCTCACATGTGTTCGGTGTTAGTTATAACCACCAACCATCCCTCCTTCGAAAGATCTACGATACACAACGCTGCCATCTACCCCACATATTCAGCCGCCCTCACATTCCCCAAATGCTAGCCCCCTCTTCCCTTCCCCCTCCCCCTGCTTCTTCAACAGAGGGGTCAGTCAATAAAGTCTTAGCTCTCTGCCACGTTGCCTCAACTATTGTAAATTTCACTACTTCGAGCAAGGAGGGGAGGGTGGAGGGGGAGAAGAGGGAGGAGAGGAGGGGGAGATTCCTGATGTTGAACATCTTCACTGCGTTTATCTCACACACCACCCCGTTTTTTTCGCTAATCGAAAAAAAAAAGTTTGGTCAATCATCTGTTTCTACAACGAAAAAGTTAAATCATGATAACACTTTCCCTGAAAAACTTCATTAACAAAAAAATAATGGGGGAAACCGTACGAGAAGCCTGTATAATTCCGGTTATTACTCAGAATCATTCGGAAGACGATTATTAAAGGAATTTCCGGTCACTCTGAGGTCCGAAGGACATGGTGAGATAGCATTCACCTAGCAGTGAATAGAGCATTTTACAAGTGTTAGCGCTGACTGGTGAATGTATCCTGGGGACAATGGAAAAAATATAAGTCACTCTGTTTTTTTGGGTTATCTAGGTTCTACACATATGCTGCTATATGATAATGTATATGAAAATGTATTTGTGTATACCTGAATAAACTTATACTTAGCTAATTTGCCTGAAATGCTCTGCATAAAAAAGAGATTTTCTATAATACCTAGAGGGTTTCGGGGGTCAACGCCGCGGCTGACTCTGAGACCAGGCCTCAGGTCTGATCAACTAGGCTGTGCACACTGGCACACCTGACGTATGAACCACAGCCCGGCTGATCGGAAATTGACTTTGAGTGCCTGTTCGGTGCCTTCTTGAAAACAACCAAGGGTTTGTGTGTCCCCATATGTATGCTGGGAGGTAATTGAACAGTCTTGGGCCCCTGACACTTGTGCGTTGTCTATCAGTCTACTCGTGGCACCCCTGCACTCATTGGGGGGATGTTGCATCTCCTGCCAGTCTTTGCTTTCAGGGTGATTTTTGTGTGCAAGTTTGGTACCAATCCCCTCTGGGATTTTCCAAGTAATATATTATCTTGCATAACATCTCTGCATGCATTCCAGGAATACAAATCAAGGGACTTCAACTGTTTTCAGTACTTTGAGTGTCTTTGCCCTGAAGAGGGCAGTTAGTATGTAACAATGCATATCTAGGTAAAGCGATTTGAAGAGAATCATCAAAGGGCTTGGCGTCCCTAGTTGTGAAGGTTCTCATTATAAATTAGACACATATGTATACAGCAGCACTTGGGTATCTTTATTGAGAAACGTTTAAGCCACACATTGGCTTCATCATTAATACTGCTTCATCTCACCTGCCCACCACAGAATATTTACTACCCCTATGCTGTAGTTCTACAAGATGATGGACTGAACACATCTGACTCTGCGAGGGATGATTACCTCATCCTCCTCTCGCTTGTTGGACTGATGAAGCCACTACCAATGTGTGAAAATTTCACCTCTTAATTGCAAAAAATTGTTGCATATGTGTCTAATTTATAACTTGTCAGTTCTCTGAACCATTCATCTATCCCTGTCTGGCACAGCAACATCTTGGGATCTTGATACAAACAAATTCTTCAACTTTGTCCAACTTGGACAGCTACTTGACAGTGGATGGTACCATATGACCCCGCCTCCTGCCGTCTCACCTGCCACACCCGGTATATACCGGCCACTACTACGCCCTATGTTGTAGTTTCAGATCTGATGGACTGGTTCCACATCGACTTCGGGCTGAGGACTGATTACCTCAAACTCCTCCTCTCCTTACACCTTTCTGCTTTGCCTTGTTGGACTGATGAAGCCCCTTTGTGGCGAAAAGCGTTTCTAAAGATACCAAAGTATTTATGTGTCTAGTTGTTATAACTTGTGGTTCTGAACCATTCATCCCCCTACTTTAGATTATCCATCTATCATTTTTACAGTGTGTGCATTGGGTCTTTGAGGGCGAGATTACTCTACGGCATTATCACTCCCCAAATCCTTCACATTACTTTTTTGACTCTAATGTTTATGGTTAAATTTATTGTATACTCTGATACAGTTTTAATTTTCTTAAGTTTTCCATACCTGAGTAGTTGAAATTTCTCTTCATTGAACTTCCTTATTGTCTTAAGTGACCCATTTGAAGATTTGGTGTGTCATGGAGTCTTGCGGTCTTGATGGAGGTCACTGTCATGGCGAACCAGTTGTCATCACAAAGGAAGACATGGAGTTATGACTTATATCTCTGTGTGTGCCAGAGGGATGAGGAATAGGATGAGCGTGAGTACTGTGCCTTGTGGAACGGAGCTTTTCACACCGTAGCTATCTCGGACTTTGCTCTGTTTGCTCTACTCTTTGTGTTCTATTTGTCAGAGGAAATTATAGATCCATTTACTAACTTTTCCTGTGTATTCCTCATCACGCATTTTGTGCACTTACAAATGAAGTGTCACTCTTACATCGAGAGAAGGCTTTTGCAAAATCTGTGTATACATCTGCATTTTGTTTATCCTCTACCACAGCATCAGGTTTGCTTGTCATGGTGGTCCAGTAGCTGGGACAGGCAGAAAGGGACCTTATACAAACCTGTATTGCCCTGGTTGTGTAACCACGATGGTATCTAAGTGGTTGGCAATCTTGCTTCTTAGAACCCTTTCAAAGATTTTTATGATATGGGATGGTGAACTGGTCTGTAGTTCTTTGCAGACCTTTGCCACCTTTGTAGAGGTGGGGCTATGTCTGTTGTTTGCAGTGAGAGTGGGACTGACCCTTGTGTCCATGCTCCCTCTCCATAGAATGCTACACTGAAGGCACGTGACAGAGGCTTCTTTTCGGTTGCTTACATTGAACACGGAGTTCCATGAGGTCTGGGCCTGGTGAGACGCTTGTACGGCAGTCTTTATTAAATAAGAGGAAGCGTTTAGCCACACAGTGGCTTCATCAATCAATACAAAGAAAGCAGAAAGGTGTAAGGAGAGGAGTTTGAGGTAGCGGTCCATCTTCGATCGATGTGTTCAGTCCATCAATCTTGCAGAAAGTGCCGGGCAGCAAGTGGCATATACTGTAGGCAGGTGGCGCGAGCGGAGGAGGGCGGGGTCATGGTGGTACCATCCACTAGTCAGTAGATCTTGGGTCAAGGTTGGACAGGAAATGTGAAGAATTTCTTGTATCAAGATCCCATGATGTTGCAGTGTCTGACAGATGTGATAATGGTTTTGAGCTTCGACGGAGTTGAAGATTAGCAGAGTTACTTGTGGGAGTCTTTATTAAGGAAACGTTTAAGCACACAGTGAGAACTTAATCAGTCCATACAAAGCAGAGCCTTTAAGGAGGAATTTGAGATGACGAGTCCATCAGCCTGGAGTCGATGTTCAGTGCATCAATCTTGTGAAAGTATAGCATCTCTGAATACTACATTCATGAAGTATGAAATTATAAAGTGTGCACAAGGAGAAAACATTCCACTGAAGAATGCAGTGGCATTTGACAGCCAAAAATAAGTCATTAACTGTAAAAAGAAAGAGGTTTGTTCCCACTGGGAACTGGCATTAATAACTTCAGCTAAAGCTAACCAACTTGATCCCAATGCCATTGCATTTGCGGACGCGAGGCCATCAGTCTGCAAAAACAAATCTAGGGCTGAACCTCTGCAAAGTGGCTGGACGAGGTCAACCTCCCTGCAAACTGATTCTGGTGATACCAGGTGCCATCACACACACCAGTTGTGGAGGAGCTAACCAACCCTGCTAGCACATGGGCCCAGTAGTTCGCCACACCCAGCTACCTGTCTCCACCTTGAATTTGGGGACACATGTCACTCCCAATACACATCTCCACAGTCCAGACGGACACCACATGTAACCCGTGGAAGCTGGAGATGAGTCAGTGCTGGGACCCACCCGCAATGAATGATAGGAGGTGGTCATGTCACAGGCACCGAAAAGAACTGATTTAACAAAGGTACCTGTTAAGGTTATAGGTGTTAGAAAAAACATGGTGAAGAGCAACTGGAGAGGCATTTGATTACTTTGACCTTCCTCCAAATTACATAACAAACTTGCAGAAAAATTTGGCACTCTTGAACAGATGCACGACGAAGTTAATATTGTGAGTCAGATGATGCTCATCCATATTCCCGATCTATTTTTTGGCAAACATGTCAACATGATTTCTTTTCTCTTTGCCAGGATAGAGGTGATATGGAATTAGGTTTTTATTTGTTGTTATTACATCAGTAAGTTGTTTTGTTGTTCTTATCCTGGCAGAAACTAGATTGGTTTTTTGTTGTACATCCTGATAAACTCACTCACACATACGCCACTCATATTTTCTCTAATCTCCTTCTTTAGTTGATGTGTTCTCGCTTTCTTTACAGAATTGCCACTAGGGGGAAGCTGCTGGCCCATGAGACCAGCCTGATGTATCCTAAGCCAACAATAAACACAATAGAATTTGGCAGTGTGAAATGTTTGAATGAGCAACGCTGGGTAATGTTCTCTCAGTGGTAAACAACGCTGAACTGGCACTCACGAAGCCTGCACGGCGGGTGCGCAAGCGCGGGCAGGCGGACAGGTCGCAGTGAGCCGATGGTCGAGAGCCACACAGTGCAGGAAGCCCGACTGAAGAGAAAGCATCAAACCAGTATGATACTCAGACCGATGAAAACATAGTACAGTGGACTGATTTAAATTAATTCATTTCAGAATGCTGTTCAAGTGCCATTACCAAGCAAATTTGTTCCCATAAAGACAATGTAAATTAGCTTAGTCCTTTTAGACCCCAAAATACACTTACAAAAGCACTTATAAAAATACACTTGTAATTGTTGAGTTTGGAGCGATGCACGACCACAAGAGAGGGGTCCACTGTAATTCGTTTCAGAATGCTGTTATTCACGTGCCGTTACCGAACTGAATTTGTTCCCATAAAGCCAAGTGCAAATTAGATTGCTAGAAAGCACAGACCCCCAAAAATACACTTAAAGCTTGCTTACAAATACGCTTACATAGTTCGAGTTGGGAGCTGTTCGGTTCAGGGGTCACACTGTACATGCTTTGTATACAGTGGACCACTCTCGGTTTTGTTGACCAATTCTTTCCACAATGCTATTCGGAGTGCCATTACTGAGCAGATTTGTTCCCACAAACGGAATGTAAATTAGATTGAGTAGTTTCAGACATGAAAATACACTTACAAAGCACTTACAAAAATACACTTGTAATTTTTTAGGGAGTTCGGGGCTGTACGTGGCGGGGTCCACTGCTTGTGTCATGTGCCGAATGAATCCAGGAAACCAGTCATTTAGAACACTCATTCAGATCAAATCCTTTCTAAAATTTTCTCTTAATGCTCATGCTGCAATTCTCTCAAAATACTCATAATGAATTGAATAATATTTTGTATTGTGCAATAAAACTAAGCACTGAGGTTAATAGAATGGAATGAATAACTGGGTCTGTACTTACAAAATACAAAATTACAGTCGAACACTCGTTTCCCCGTGCAGATTAATTCGTTCCAGAAAGTCAGTAACCCGGGTATGCGAAAAACTGAAACTGTGTATTTCCCATAAGAAATAATGTAAATCAGTAATTCATTCAGACACCCAAAAGCATATTAACAAAAGCCATTTTATAGAGAATAGTGTAACTATGGTTTTACACACAGAAAACAGTGAGAAATAAATATAAATGACTATTAAAAATGGATAAATGAACATTAGCATCACTTTTACCTTTATTGAACTCTTGTTGGTGTATGGAGGCGAGGAGGTGAGAGGAGGAGGGTTATTGTTGGAAGAGATCCCCTTCCATGGAGACTGGTATCAGGCCCTATCGGGGTTACTTCCCTTCTTTTGTCTTTTCTGGCACTAGGACCGGCAGGTCACTGTACCGCTGTTGCTCAAAAATCTATCAGAGGTGTCTGTTTCTAGCATCTCTTTGGGTGCCTAGAATCATTATGCCTTATGATCAAGAGGGGACAATAAACCGTGGTCTCCACACTACCACCACCAATGGGGGAGGACCCCGAGGTATTCAGGTTCAATTCAGGGAACTGGAGCACAGATCCAATTCATAGATCAAACCCTTCACCAATGTCAAAGACCTCCACTTGAGGGGTGATTTGTCTAAATAGGACAGATGTTTATCATTGAACGTGTTGCAGACATGGCTTGCAACAGCTGTGCAGGGTGATATTTCTCCCGGCTTACCGCTCACTCAGCTTCCCTTGATTTCTTTTTTCTTTGCCAGGATGGAACTTGATCATTGATGCGGTTTCCAGTACATCCTGAGATCATTCCACCCGTGCGCCACTTTAGTACTTAGCTACGACTTCTTTTTTGAATTCTATTGTGTTCGCCTATTTTATCAAAAGGGCTGGCACTACAATTCTTTGGCCCCATGGTGGCTTATTTATGATCACACTCAATAAACAACCACAAAAAACAATGGATTATTATGAAATGTTCTGTTTCAGCTGAGCGCGTGGGGTGATGCACTTTCACTCAATGATAAACAAAAAGAACTGAGACTTGAGTCACTTTCGACGGCAGTGGCAGTGTGTGCAGGCGGCGGGCGGAGCGGAAGAGCGCGTTTGGTGCAGGACCATTGTCAACTCAGCAAAAACACAGTGAAATCTGGGACAAAATTTTGACAGAAAAAAAGTGTCGTCGAAAACCGAATCTACGAAGAAAACTGGGGTGTCTGAAAACCAGGGTTCCACTGTGGTATATGCCAAGCCTAAGAATGGAGCTACAGTAGTATGTGAGGTTTTAGGATTAGTTTCCATACTCTTTTGCATAATAAGTTACTTTCTACTGAGTGTGCATTTGTATCAATTTTCTGTATTACAAACAAACAAACAAACAAACTTTATTTCATTACAGACCCTTGGGTATCGGTAATGATTACACAATGTAAATTGTGAGTGCAAGGAAACCACTGACATGCCATGGCATTAGGGGCAGCTTATTCTAGTCATAAAAACATATTACTTAATATTAGAGAAACATTGAGTTTATTCTAGTTAAAATTATTTTCAAAATTACAATATGATGAAATTTTACTGTTTAAATTATTATATAATGATATTAGATATTAGATTGTTACAGGTGTTAAGATTCTTGAATGATAATATGGAATTGAGATTATCTTAAGGAAAATAAGCATTGAGCATTTTTGACATTAACTTATAATATGAGTAGGGGAAGTAACATAATAGTAACATACAGTGGTACCCCGGTTCTGCGATATTTTCGTTCAAGTGCTGTTCAAGTGCCGTACCAAGCAATTTATCCCCCATAAGAATAATAAAATAGACTAGTCCTTTTAGACCCCCCAAAATACACTTACAAAAGCATTTAAAAAAATAAAACTTACATAAAGGAGCGGTTGGGACCAGATTACCACACTGTATTATTAAAGTGAGATTATCGTATAGGAAAGTAACACTGAGCATTTTCAAAGTAGTTTATAACCTTATGATCATTTAGTTTTGGGTGGTAAGGTAGGGTTTTTTGAGTTGAGTCTTAAATTGATTTTCAGACAAGATTATCTTAATATTTACTGGTAATAGTCCAGATTCTGGGGCCCTTTATGTGCTTAGAATTTTTACATAGGTTGATATATGAACACGGGGTATATCAAAAAGTGATCATGTCTTGTGTTGTGGTCATGGGTCTATTAAGTTGGTGAGGAGTTTGAGCAGAGGTTTATATTAAATTGTAAAGTTTTATATATGTAGTAGGCACAAAGGTAAGTATGAAGATGTTCTTTACAGTGAGTAGTTTGAGACTTTTAGTGAATATTGGTGGGTATTGTATTATGCTTATATGTGTCTAAGAATTAGAATTTGTTATCGATAGACTGCTTGTATAGTCCTATAAGGTGATTGCTGCGTTGTTGATCCCCATGCACAGATTCCATGGGTGTGGGTAAGATGTTATGTTATTTTCCCCCTATTTATCAGTTCTATATACTTAGCATAGTGTAATTACTTAAAAGGTCTTAGGGTAAAGGAGGACATTTATAGGCTACAAGATACTTTTCGTATTGGCTTCTGTGTATTGGTGAGGTATGACTTTTGGTAGTTGGTACGTTTATATACCATAGTGTGCTAATTTGTGAAGCAGTAAATCATGTGGTCGACTATCAAAAGCAAAGTGTTAGATCAATGAAAGTTGAGGACTTCTTTTCTCAAGTGCTGTATATGCTTTCTACACTCCAACATGTGCGTGCCATGCGTTGCCTCTTGTTTGTCCTGTGAATCAAGTGTGGTGAGAGGTTGGTGTTGTGTGAGACGAGGTATGAATAGATTTGTCTACATGAATTAATTTTCGAATTTTAAAGAAAGCAATGGTAAATTAGAAATTGGTCTCTTATAATTATTCAGGTGTTTGATCACCTCCTTTGTGGATCGGGGTGACCCTAGCTATTTGAGAAATTGATGGAAGGTAGGCTTCAATGGTTGTTGAATAGTGTTATTTGCCTATAATTGTGGTGACAATACCTGTGAAGCTTTTTATGTAAGTTGATAGCTATTTTATGTCCTGCCTTGTTTTTAAGGGTGTTAATTATGAGCAGAGGACTTCGGTGGGTTGGTAGAATTTAGGAATAGTGTATTAGGGTGGAATGTTTGTGAGGGGTGTCTGTTGGACGGGTGTTTGAGCTTGGGATTTTACCATGGAATTCTTTCCTATGGTGGAAAGAAAACATTAAGTCTATTTGCTGTCTGTTAGGTGAGAGTAGGGGTTCATCTGTTTCTTGATAGTGATGGTGTTGTTTTTAGCTGTCTTATTATTTCTAAATTGCAGATAGGGTCTTCCAGGTCTTTTCATATATCACCTTTACATGTTCTGGGTCTGTTCTCATAATACAATTTTTGAGAACTCTCCTTATATATCAGGCTGAAGTGGATTAGTGATGGCGTTTAGTTGTTCTCTGGTTATTGAACCCCTTCTGTATTGTTTTTCATATTGGTGCCTTTTGTTAATGGATTTAAGGATGTAGATTGGCCCAGCCAGTGATTGATGAAGAATCTCTTTGCTGTGATCTGCTTATAATTATTAATTATTATTATAATTATCGGGAGTGTAAACTCATGAAGTTATACGGTGCCTGTGGGGAGGGGGTGCTGGAAGGCATTCGGGCTCAATACAGGGAACTGGAGCATCAATTCCGTCCAAGAGCCCCTGCCAGCAGCAAGGAACACCTCCCTTGAGGGGCATCTGTATTATAATTATATGAAAACATATAACCAAATGTTTATGTTTAATTATTGTAACTTCTTTTTTATATGACCACTAAAAATAAGCATTTTATTTTATATTTATTTATTTTATTGTGATGGAGAATAGTTTTAGGTGGAAATTTATTTTTATTTTAACCAGGGAAGAGCTAAGCCCATAGGGGTCCTTACGAGGAAAATGGGAGCAGTCAGGTCAGGTCCTAAATCATATAGTAACTTAAACTGTGGTACTGCTCCCAAATAAAAAATTTCCTGCCAGCAAGTGAAAAAAGTTAAGAATTTTATGGTGTATTAAGAGTTGGCAAAAAGTATCACATGTAGCTGGAGGGCACAAATGCACCAGCGATATTTACACTGGGAATTTATCAATCAGCAGAAAAAGTCCTGGTTCATAGTTTACTCATGCTAGTTAAACATTGTACCTATGAGAGTACTCATGGAACCTTCATGAATTTTCAAAGGCATAAAGAGGTTGTAAGCCCAAGCAGTTCAGAAGTCAAAAAAATATTGACATGTGGCATATCTGAAGGCATGAAAAATTGACCTGCATACTAATTACAGTGGACCCGGTGTTAGATCCATTTAACAGTGCTGTTCAAATTCTGTGTCTGGCAATTTATTCCCTTAAATAATAGCAACATGAGCTTAAGTCCTTCTTTACACCCCAAAACTACATAAGCTTGTAAAAATAAACTTACATAAAGGGCCTGTTTTGAGCAAGGATGGTACACCGAAGTCTCCACTTTGTACTTTGGACAAATCTTGTCACCTCCATATGTGTGTATGTTGGTTCAGTTAAGATCAAGAGCTACTTCACTGGCGTAAACCTATCAGCTGAGGGTAAGGAGTCAGCAGGTGCCTGGAAAATGGAACATTCAGTTGAAAATCCAAAAACAGATCAAGGCCTCTCACGCCAGAAACGTCCCTTGAGGGGGTAGGGGGCTGAGCAAGCCTGCATCCTTGGTATCTGTGAGGGCTGCAGACTGCACCTCTCATGTATATCTAGGTAAATAAAAATGCTGACTTCATTTTAAATAGTTTATCAAATAAAATAATTTCAACACTCTTTTAATTACTTTTAGACTGCTCAACCAATTTCTTGACAAGTATACAGCTGAGAACATTTGCCAGGAATCCCACCAGTGAGTACTTTGTGCTTAGTAACATATCAATCTATCAAAATAAAGATACGAATTCCTCTTCACAGCAATATTATGGTACATTTATAACCATCTGCTTGATTCTTGGTGAGAGTAACTGCAATGCTAGTAATAATCATAAGCAACTAATCACTTAAATATTATGCAGAAAGTGAATGTGGAAGTGGGAAGGTGTGGAGTTACTAAAGTATTTGTCAGAGGGCTGAAGAGGGTTGTTGAGGTAGTTTGGTCATTTAGAAGAATGGATCAAAGTAGAATGACTTGGAGAGTGTATAAATCATCTGCAAGGAAGAAGGAAGGGCGGGGTGGGGGTCGTCCTAGAAAGGTTGGAAGGGAAGGGGTAAAGAAGGAGATGTGTGTGGCACAGGCGAGGGCTTGGACTTTCCCAGCAAGCATGTGTGGCTGATGTTAGATAGGGTGAATGGAAGCGAATGGTTTTGGGACATGACGATCTGTGGAGTGTGAGCAATTGTAACATTTGAAGGAGTTCAATCCAGTTAATTGATTGAATTGGACTTGAGTCCTGGAAGTAGGAAGTACAATGCACGTTAAGGAGGGTCTGGGATAAGTATTTGTGTGAAACCTTTAGCTCTGGGAGGGACAATTCTCAGCCTTCCCAGCAAATCATCTGAAGAACAGTGATCCCCATGTATGTGTGTGGTGAAAGTTGAATGATGATGAAAGTATTTTCTTTTGGGGATTTTCTTTCTTTTTGGGTCACCCACCACCACTCGGTGGGAGACGGCTGACTTGTTGAAAAAAAAAAAAAAAAATTAATAATATTAAATGACAGTCCTATCTGCAATGAAATATTCACTACACATACTGTTGTATTCTTTTAGCTCTGTTTATCTGCCTCGTAGCAATCCATCCTTCTCATCTTTCTAAATTCTTAGTCCCGTAGAATGCCAGATCTGGCTTATCACTTTCTCAGTAATTACACCCAACAACAAAATAAGCAATATCCGTGAAGAGAATTTCAAGAAAACAAGGTAAGTTACATTCATCTGCCAATGTGGCTTGATATCAGTATGACTAACAAGATGTGTATGAGTCAGTAGGGCATGTCAAGATAAAACCTCAATACGCAAACACAAAATTGGCATGAATCATTCAGCTCTGTTTGATGCTGATATTCATTTGAGTGCAACTAAAAAATACGTTACATGAGTGAATTAAACTTTTAATTTAAGCTCTTATTTATGCATGTAATCCATTGCGGACATATAATCTGCATTCTCTGATAAGCTTAATCTTCTATTTTATAATTAAATGTTCTTTAATACATATATTATTTCATTTGTGCCCAATCCACTTCTCACACACATACTCACATTCTCTTTTGAAAATAATGAAGTATTTTCCTTTTACTTCAAAACACATTCTTGGTATTTTCTATTATTGTTCTCCAATATTAAAACATGATCACCCATGATCTTCACAGTTTTAATTACCACCTTTGTTCAGAGAAGTCATTCTTCAACATGTAATTATCCTGTGCCTCATCTACTGATATTTTCTAAACAACCATTCATGTCTTATGTTATTGCTGCTCATGTGGTTGGTCTATACATTTGTATAGCATAATTGTGGTCCAAGTTAGGAGGGTGTTTGCTACAATAAAAGCTGTCCTCACTACTTTTTTCCAACTCTTGAAACTTTCTTCATCTATTATTGTGCAGTCAACAGATTAGGTACTGTTTTTAAGAACATGATTTACAGCAGATTTGAAACAACATGACTAGATGGCAAATCCCACTGCTTAACGAAAAATATGCCCAGGTGGCTCTGTTTAAATCCTTGCAACCATTCAATATCTGCCTGCCATTTATTCACATCCCATGGCAGGATTGTGGTTCAATTTTAAATTTAGCTGCAAGAGTCATAAGCTAGTCTGCAAGCTTCTGCACTTGTAATTCCACCAAACAATACTATCTACCTTCTGGAAAACACCTAAGATAGTTCAGCTTCTTGCTACTCATCGGTGAGAACTTGTGGAGAGCTTTAAAGGTAAATTCAACTTTTTCTCATCAGTGAGGGCACATGGAGACGCCGCAACTGGATCAACTTTTAAACAATCAATGAGCAGATATAAAGGCCTTCCAGTACTATTATTTATGACATTTTCATGTGAATCAGTATTAATCACACTTTCTGTTGGCATATCCATCACTTCCTTGTTCTACTTTTATACATCAGCATCCTGTAATTGATAAAATATATGAAACATATATATACTTATACCCTATGTCAAGTACAGTAATGTAAAATAACTAAACAGTGTGTGTATATGTATGTATATATATGTATGTGCACATACCATCCCACAAACCACCCACACTCACTCTTTTTCCATCATATCCAAACACTAATTTTAAGAGGTTCTTGGAAAAACTTTTAGTGCATTATCACACACACACACATACTCTACCATAATTACATTACATAGCAATCAGGACAACAGATGCTGAAAGTGAAAGACAAACTGACAAAAAAGAATGAGTAATTCCCAGTAGTTAAACACTAGATTTGTCAGTACTATTGCCTGGCTGCATTATTACTGATGAATGAAAGACCACAGGTACATGCACTTAGGACATCTTGTGGATATGTTTCGTGTCTGGGACAGCATGGTCATTCAAGGTCCCAAGGACTGGGCCTATCAATAAGCGTCTAAGTATTGTGCATTGTTTCATCCATAATGTCCAGTCATCTGCTTCATCTTTTCATACATGAACTTTCAGGCACTGATCTTGGCAAACTAGCAAATGCATTTACAAAATGTGGAGATTGAAAGCATACTGTAGAGGGTTGTATATTGTTGGCCTGTGTGGAGTGTGGTGGCATGTAAATATGTCTAGTAGCGAAGGTGGTAGCATGTTATTGCCTTGTAAAAAGTGTGGCGACATGTTGTGGGGTGTAGGATGTGACATGTTGTGTGGAGGAGTTGTAGGATGTAATGACATGTTATAGAGAGGTGTAGGATGTGTTGTTGTGTAGAGAGTTGTAGGATGTGATGACATGTTGTAGGGGTGTAGAGGATGTTATTGACACATATTGTGTAGAGAGTTACAGGGGGCTGTGACAGCATGTTGAGGAGGGTGATAGTGTGTGTGGAGAGTTGTACAGTGTGGTAATATGCTGTGGATAGTTGTAGTGGTATGTTGTGGAGGTCTGTAAAGTGTAATAGCATGTTTTGTAGAGTGTAACATATTGCTGATTGTTATTGTAGTGTGTTGGCCTGCTGTAGAGTATGACTGCATGTTGTAGAGTTTGACTGCATATGTGTTATAATTGTAAAGACTGCATGTTGTGGAGTGTAGTGGCATGTTGTGGAGTATGACTGCATATTGTAGAGCATAGTAGTACAGGTTGACCATCACTAATCATTATCGAACCTGTAGGTGCTGGTGTGTGACTTTTGCCGAATGCATGTGGTGGGTTATTACACTTAACACAATGGCGATATTTATAAATGAGCAATTTCACACCACCGTATTTTTGGCCCATTCCATTATTGCGATCTACCAAACTCACTTAGTATTTTGCTAGTATTCCTTCTGTTCTTTTGAGTCACAGAAACTTTACCGCTTACATTTATCATTTCTTCTGCAATAAAGTGGTCGGGAGTCGGTAATTTGAAAATTCTGATTTGCCCATTTTAAAATAGGGTCCAGAATAAACAATGTGTAGACTTTCCTGGCACTAAGTAACATTTTCTCTGTTTATTAGTCGAAAAGTCTCAGGCCCCTCTTATATTACACTTGCTTTCCATTTGAAAGCAGGGTGCCACAACACGTTGAGAACAATAATTATCAGGGCCCAAGACTGTTCAACTGCCTCAGCATACATAGGGGATTACCAATAGACCCACAGCCCTCTTCAAGCAGGCACTGGACAGGCACACCTAAAGTCAGTGCCTGACCAGCCAGGCATTGGTTCTTACGTTGGACTCGTGCGGCCAGCAGTAACAGCCTGGTTGATCAGGCTCTGATGTATGAACCTGGTCCTGGAGCAGACCGCAGGATGTGACCCTGGAACCTCTCTCAAATCAAACCCCAGGTAAACACAAAAAATAGAGATTTACTGTTATGCAGACTACCCATTGTAATAATTATTATAAATGTCAACCCATTCATGTGACTGCGTATTAGACTGGCAGTTGGTTTATGTGTTTACTCTTGAATGTTGGCAATAATTGAACATTTCTGCTACTTTGAGCTACTCAATTTTTAAGGTACTTTCTGTGAAACCAATCAAAATTATATTTACAGTGGACCCCGGTTCGTAAAAACTTCTGCACTCCTGAAAGTCTGCTCAAGTGCCATTACGAGCAATTTACCTTAAGAAAAAAATGTAAGTTGATCTGAACCCCAAAAACTTTCACAAGCACTTACAATATTATACTTACATAAATATGCGATTTCGAGGTTCACGAAGCTCGGGGTCCACTGTATTTCTGTAGTATATTTCTATTCAACATAAATGAGACCAAAAAACAAAATTAGAACCATACAAACCATACGAGAAAAATACATAAGCGTCACTTTGTTTTACGTACATCAAAAGCATTAGCCGTTTTCTCGTATGCACTAGTGGGTTATAGTGCACACCACCACAGACTATTCTCTCTTGTAAGGCCCAAATTTACCAGTCACAGCTTAACTGAGTGAACTGAGCTCATATGGCGACCGACAGTGGCTTCAAGGAAAGCCACTTTTATCTTTTATGGATAATATGCGGTGTATGTAGCACACACAATGAGGGAGGATTTCTTTTTATTCATTGGAACCATAGCTAGTGCCTGGAGTTATAACAATATAAATGGATAAAAGAAATTGAAATACTTATGCAGCAAGTAGTGCCACCACCAAACAACTAACGACTGGTTGGTGAACAAGCAAATTTGAAATTATGCTAGCAAGAATTAGTGTTGTACTGATGGAACTGGATTACTAATTGCCAGATTAGTGATGGCCAACCTGTATGTTGTGGGTGTAGTAGCTGTTGTGGAGTGTGTGGTACAGGCATGTTGTGTGTGTGGTGGCATGTGTTGTTGTGTGGTGGCATGTTGTGGAATGTGGTGGCATCATTACTTGGTGGTGGTGTGTAGTGGTGTTGTATGTTGTAGTGTGGTGGCATGTTGTGGAGTGTGGTGGCATGTTGTGGGTGTGGTAACATGTTGTGGAATGTGGTAACATGTTGTGTAGGTGTATTAATTGTATTGTGTGGTGGTATATTGTAGTGTGGTGGTATGTTGTAGTGTGATTTGGTATATAGTGGTGGCATGTTATGTGGAGTTAGTGAAAATCAATTATTTGAATTAGAAAAATATGAGGAAAAATCAAAAACTGATATATTAAGAAAGTACAAAAGTGTCTCCTGATCAAAATAATATCAAAGAGGTCTCAACTAAATAATATGGAAGATACTAATGTGTCTGATTTGGGGTTAAAGAGTCTCCCATTACCATGAATGGCACAAGCTTAGCTTATTATAAAGCTGTGCAAGAAGGAGAGAGATTCACAACAATGGTTTTGATAGTTTTAAGTATCATCAACTTCATAATATTAAAAATAATTTTAATTTGAGAATGCATCAATAATGAGATTTTAATGCATCACTTACAAGGTACATATTCTGGGGAGAAGATGGTGTGCCTTGCCATTACCTTCAAAATAGGTGACAGCGAATCTACAGTTTGCTTTTGTTGTTTGAGAGCAGTTTCTTGCATTTCCTGCATTCCTTTTATAATATTACATCTGAAATAAATTAACGCAACAATTAATAATTGTCTACTTCTTTTGAATGCCTTAACCCTTTTGAAGTTAGCACAATTTGATTTTGTTAAGGAGTGCCAAAAGATTATAAGAGTACAAGTGCCCAACCTGCCTTGTTACCAGCACAGATTTTACGTAGTCAGGCATCACTGAAGTGACAAAAAGTAATTAACCACCTTCTCTATGTAAGCATATGGATATAATAAAATTAAAATCAAGGTCAAATTTATACACTAAAGAGCCTAATTACCTTAATGCAGAAGCACATGTGATATGTTTATGACTTGAATGTACCTGGTTGCATCCCTTACTATAACACATGTTGTACTATCTACTTTTAAGTTGTTTATTTACAGTTAAATATACATTATTTAGGTCACCTAATGCAAAATAAAAAAAATTTGTGAGAAGTGACAAGTGAGGTGGCATAGAAAGTAATGAACATGGTAAGAAATGAGAATGGATTCCTTGCTTTTCCAATGATATGATATAGTGCATACTCTATAGAAATTCACACACACGACAAAATTGTGTCCAGCTGCCAATGGGAAATGTTTATATAGTTACCTTTAATGAATGAAAATGTGACAAATAAATCAGCTTTATATCTGTTATTGCTGAAATATAAACTTGTTCTTGGTTGATAATGTCCAATTAAATCCATTTTACTGAAGAATTCTTAATAAATTACCTCTCAGTAGTCATCTCTTTATTGATGAAGAGAAAGTTGTAGCACAGGATGATGAATCAACTTCAGCAGTAGCATTTGTGCTGTTTAAACATAAACACAATCTTAATTCTTCAAGTAAACAAAAAGCAAACAAAAAAACAAAAACATGTGCATGCGCTCACACACACAAAAACAAACAAGTATTCACTCATGCAAAAACAATACTAGTGAAGCCAACAAAGAAGGTGAATAAACTTAAAGAAGGCAAAGAAATATTAACTAGCAAACATTGAAGGATTTCCGAGAAGGAGTATCATCAAAAGCAGAAATGAAAATATTAGCTATATAATGCCAAATTATTACTGACCTCTCAACCTCACTAGCAAGCCCATTCTTCTAAAGAAAAAGTTTTCTAGTATATATAGGTGATGAAGGAGCTTAAAAATGTTCTTTAATTCAGTGATAGTGATGCAAAATATTTTCTTGGCGCAAGCATATGCTTCATTGCCAGGAGTCCACTACCTTGTCAAAGAGACATGACAGTTTCATGTAGATGTAACTTCCGGTTCTATCAATGACCTGGATTGAGCCCAGACCAGTAGAAGTGGTGTGAATATCAGGTACACTACATATGATATTGAAAAGTGGCACCAACGGGTGCCAGCACTACCTACTGATCCCCTAGGCATCTGAGCAACATCTATTGACCTGCTGGACCACAACGACTCACCTCCAAGCATACGGTACAGATTTGAAATACTTTATGACGGCTTTGATAACAGAGCAACAGATTTAATATTAGTCTTGGTGCAGAAATACACAGCCTGCAGTACACAAAAAAAGAAAATTTAGCACCACTACAGATGGCATAGCATTAGACTGCACCAACATTTCAATTCAGATTTAGTAGACACTTCCCTCAGCCTACTCTGTTGCAGGAAATTAAGAAAATGCTCAGAAAAAAGAAAGTATTGTTGTGCAGTCACATACTCAAACATGAGATCTCCAAGAACAAAAGGTACTAATGTAAGATGTGTGGTGTGGCACTGCATTAAATTATCCCATCATGGGCAGTACATCTGAAGCTGCATCAATATGGTACAGAACTTTGCAAATACAGTGGACCTTCTAGGTGAGTAGTCCTGAAACTCACCCTTTATGTAAGTGTATTTTTTTAAATGCTTTTCCATAAGTGCTCTTGCAAGGGGTCTAAAGGACTAGTCTACTTCCCATTGTCATATGGGAATAAATTCGTTTAGAAGCAATGACACTTGAACAGCATTCTGGAACAAAAATAATAAGCAGGGGTCCACTGTAGAGTAAATTTAAATACAATAAGAAAAAAAAGCCTACATTGGTCAGAAATAAGTGTAAACAATTGTGCCATAAATGTTTTTACTTTAACAGCAATGACTAGGCTTCAGTTTATCAAACTTCAATATGCCATAAAAGTTTTCATTATTTTCAATTTCTTAGCAGTTATATTCAATTTTTTTATCTTCTACAATCCTGCAAGAATTTTAACTAAATTTCCCTTGAGGGGTATCATAGCTTTCATGTGTACACAATTTTAAGAGGATTAAACCACAGGGAGAAGAAACAAGTACTAAAGAGGTAAGTTCAATGGAGTAACAACTATGCAAATCTGCGGTGGAGGGAATGAGAGCCAGGTGTTCTCCGAGAAAGGTTGGAGGAGGGTAATGGAGGTTTTGAGTGCTAGGAGCTTGGACATTCAGAATAAAAGTGCTTTTCATAACTAGATGTATTGTTGAGTATGAGTAAGGTAACAGTTATAAAGGGATTCATAACTGTTACCTCACTACACTCTAGGAGGTGAGAAGGTGTTGCAGTTCAGAGGCTATCGGAACTGTAATGTGCTTACACTTCTGGTAAGATGGTGACTGTATGGTGATGTGGTGAAAGTGTTTCCTCTTTCAGGGTCATGGGAGATGATATGGCATGGGTTAAACACTTTTAAGATGCTTAGGAGATTATAGTACAACCTCTCTTCATAGTGGCGTACATACTACAGTTTACAGAACTCAGCTCTCGATCAGTATGCATACTAAATATTGGAAGCTGATTTCCTCTATTCTGTTTGTAACATTACAGTACAGAGTACACTGCTGTATAAACATTTAAAAATATACTCAGAAATGAAATGTTATTAGGGTATGTATATCTTTTACAAAAAACTCATCCAAACATAACTCCAGTGTGTCATTATGACAATTTACTCCTTAAGGGCCATGAATGTATCACGTAGCAGTCTCCTATTTCAGGCCCCCAAAAATACACTTCCTGGCTGCCTTTGTGTTATAGCACATGGTAATACGTTTCGGTGTTACTCGGGGGACCACTGTATCTGCTTGTACACATGCATGTAGTGTGACTAAGTGTGAGATAAAAGTAACAAGTTACCACAAGTGCATGTTTATGAGACAGAAAAGACCCCACCAATCTACCATCATGTAAAAACAATTACAGGCTTCCGTTTCACGACTCATTTGGCAAACAGTGAGTTTTACCTCCCTGGTGACCACTGTCCTACAAACCTACATAGCATGTAATTGCAGTCACCTGAGATGAGCAACTGTGTCTTACTTTATATATTTCCACTCAAACATCATTTTCATTCCACAGCCAATGGGTGTGATGATTATAAATTGTGGGACAAACATTTCAAAGTGACATTTTGAAGTATGTTTGTCCCTAATAAATTGCAGATATACACAGAAAGTATCAATTTTATACCAGTTTCCACCCACTTGAAACTGGAAGAAAAGATTCATTCTAGAGCCATGTGTAATGTGTCTACCGCAATTGGAAAATATCTTCACCAAATGCAGAAAACAATGAAGGCCTACAAAAGCACATACAGTCTGAAGCATTTCTGATTGTGCTGGTGAATGATGCTACAATATGAAATGAAAATGAAAGGAAAATGTTTATTCCCTTGCAAAGCTTACAATGTGTGTGCTTTACATATTACATATTACCCACAAAAAGCCTAGGCACTTACAAGGACAAAAAAGATGTACATCATACTAGGGTGACACTGTCATATAGATATTTAACTATTACTCTATTTTGAGATATCTCTTGTTTATAAATTTATATAATAAACAAGCACATTAGCTACAACATACTATACGTACCTTAACATGTCACAGTGTTAATTTAAAATATTAATAATACTTTAATACTTTATTGAGACATGGTACAATGATACATGGTTGGTAGACAAGATACAGTGGTACCTCGAGTTACGATGGTCCCCAAAATAGCCCTTTTATGTAGTTTATTTTTAAATGCTTTTGTAGGTATTTATATTTTGAGTGTAAAAAAGGACTGATCTATTTGCATTATATGGAATAGTCGTTTTGCAGTAATAGCACTTGAACAGCATTCTCGAACGAAAAATATATCGTAACTCGAGGTACCACTGTTGTAGTTATTGATGAGATGTAAGCCCCTAATAATAATAGCATTGCATTTTGGGCAATCATAGACTTCTACATGGTAAAAAGTTATGGTTGTGGTATAAAATAAGTATAATTTACATATCTAGAAAAGTTATAAGTTTGATTATAAGTTGAACATATCAATTAGTTGTAGCAATGCAACTAATTGAGTGAGAATACAATTTAAAAAATATCAATTAATTGTAGCAATGCAACTAATTGATGGACTTTAATTTAAAACAATTAATTGCATTCTGCTGCAGTTACAGTTTACGTGGTCTTTTCATTATAATGTAAATATTTTGGAAATAGTTAAGATTAGTATGTATTATTCATAACAGTTTTTACATTTAAGTGATTAGTCAGATTTTACAGTAAGTGATTATTCTACTTTGTTGAGAATGTTTGATATTGAGCACTTAACATGTTTCTCTGTAAATATATACGATATATCAACAGAGATCAGACTGTAGAACATACAACCAGCATTAATTTCTTTCTCATTTATTCTCTTCTTTTCATGGCTTTTTCTTTTTCAAAATTCTTGATATGACACTCTTGTTTTCCTTGCCACTTCTCTCGGAAGGAGCTGGTGCATGAGTGTGCCACTTACACAATATTCAGCATCCCTTGAAAATGGGGCCGGGTGCCTGAGGGAGGAGTATGGAAGAAGGCCAACAGATCCCCATCTTTAAAAAAGGAGACAGAAAAGAGGCACTAAACATGAACCCGGGTGTACTTTCCATGTGTAGTGTGCAAGAGTCCTGGAAAATCATCAGGAAAAAATGGTGGAGCACCTCTCGGAGCTGAACTGAGATAATAAACACCAGACAACCGCAGTTCCGGAGACAATCTATTCTCTAAGAGTTCTATGATAAAGTAACAGAGGTAAGGCAAGAGAGAGAGAGAAGGGTGGGCTGATTGCATTTTTCTGTGGACATGCGGGAAGGCCCTTAGAGCACAGTTCCCTCCACATGAGATTAGTAAAAGTTGGAAGAACAACGTAGCCTTATAACAGGAAGACTGGAGTGGATCTGGGAGTACACCTCACAGGGAGGGCAACAACGGGTCATGGTGCGTGATGAGAGGGTATCACAGTGGGCGCCTGTGAGCGAGCGTACCGCAGGGTGGGGTCTAGGACCGGTGTTATTCTTGGTATATGTAAATGACATGACGGATGGGATGAACTCAGAAGTGTCTCTGGTGCACGAGATGATGTGAGTGTGAGAAGTGAATCACATCGGAAGAGGGACCAAGCAGGACTTCAAACAGCCTGGACAAGCTTGACATCTGGGCAACAACGGTTTCCCAAATTCAATCCCACCAAATGCAAAGTCGAAGATCGGAGAAAGGGCAAAGAAGACGTGACAGGACCTAGGGGGGAAAGGCCCCAAACCTGGGCAAAAGAAAGACCGGGGTGAGTATAACCCAAGCCTTTCCCCCGGGGGCAAAAATAAACCCCGAAACTGCGCAATGGGCGCTGGCAAACCCTAAATTGCTTTCCCGTTCCTTAAAAAGGAATCGTTCAAGCACTGTCCCCGGGCCGGCCCATACTAGAATATCAGCACCAGTCTAACCCCCCCTGTAAACACGTAAAGAAACTAGAGAAAGTGAAAAGGTTTTCGAAAAAGTTTCCCCAACTCAGGGGGTCTTCCTTTGGGGAAAGGTTTAGGAAAAATAACAACACTGGGGAAGGGTCAGAGGAGACATGATAACACATACAAAATACCCGGGGGGAAAACAAGGTAACGTGACAGGATGTTCCAGAGAGGAACACAGAAAAAACAAGGGGGAAAAACTGGGAAACTGGACTCAGATGAGTCAAAAGGGTGTTAAAGCATTTCTTCAGCCCCAGAGTAGTCAGGAAGTGGAATAGTCAGAAAAATATGGGGGCAGGGCCATACATGTTTAAGCGGTATGATAAAGTCATGGAGCAAAGGGGGAGCAGAGACCCAGTAGCGGCAGCGAGGGGGGCCGGGGGGCGGGGCTCGACCCTGCAACCACAATTGGTGGTACAATTGGGGAGTACATACTCTATCGAAGGCACATAAATTTTTGGCAAAAGGGCGTCTTTTTTAAAACTTTTCAAGGGTCAGTAAAATAAAGGTCAGACAGTATATTAAAAAATTTACTACTAAAACAAATTTTAATAAATTTTTGAACAATAAAAAAAAACACTTTGGGGATTTTATTTGGAAAACGTTTTGAAATTTCATCAGTCCCAAAAAAAGTACCTTAAGATTGATGGACTGAAACACGAAGAAGGGGCCTCAAACTCTTCCTCTCCTTTCAACTTTCTACTTTTTATTGGACTG
>WNWK01030506.1:0-23453 GCA_009830355.1 Cherax destructor
TCGAAAATTCCATATACAGATTGCTTAGTGGGGGAGACAATGGATTTCCCATAGCCAGTCCCTGCCTTTGAGCATAGTAATTCCCTTCAAACTCAGACTTGCAATCAGCTACACACAGCTTAATTAGTTCTTAAAAGTTTTAACATATAAGTAGTTTTTAAGAATTCACTGTTAAAAACATTTTGATAAAGAATTTCCCCAACATTGTGTCAATGGTGTGTTTAGAATTGGTTCCAATGGGTGCAGCTTATTTTGGGACAGACTGACAAACCTCTAGATATTAGGATATCACAACACAAATATTTGATATAGAGTGCCCATGAATCAAAAGCAATTTTAAGCCACATTCCAATCAGTAATAACTTGGTAAATTCGCTGGAAGCTAAAGTCATTGTCCCATGTTCCACTTGGCTTCGACGGAACATTGTGGAATCAGCTATCATAAAACATGATAAACGGTCATTATCTAATAATAGTGGTGGCTTATTCAAATTACGTTCGTTTATAGTGGAGACTACAGTTCATAGCCTAAAATTGGACTCTTATACAAGTGAGATGGATTGCCTTAAATGTAGCGTGTAAAGGAATTAAGGTCTATTTGGAGTGGTTCTGATGGTTCAACCAACGTCCACCTCAGAATCAAACTACAGATGTCTTGTACTTGTAAGATAAACTATGACTGTCTTTCCTTTAGATAAACTACAGGCGTCTCCCCTTTAAATGAGTCAGAGGTGGACACTTTTCTAATGTATGGAAAATACCTAGATAATTACAAGATAGTATTAATATTCAGAATGTTAAGTCTTTTACATCATATTGAAGTGACCAAATTTTTGATAATTGTCATTTTCACTTACGTTATGCTCATCGGGTTAACACGACAATATCAGTGCTTGTGGGCTGGTTGTCTTATAATGCCTTATAAAATATTCAATCTTTCAGGCACTGGGTACTGGCTGGTATGCTTGGGGCACTTATAGTCTACTGTTTCCCCTCTTCCCACATTCGAGAAAACTGCTCCCTCTGAACATGTTTGCTTGGATTTCATCCTCTTTTCTGCAACAGTGCAAGCTTCTGATGTGTTGATTGCAACGCGAAAGGCCTAGAGCTGTCATTCATCGACCCCTGTGGTTGCTTTGCATTTTGTACCGCTTAATCTTGAATTTTGCATAATATATTTTTATAAATGTATTACAAATACTTCCATGGGAAGTGGAAAAGAATTCTTTCTCCGTAAGCCATGCGTGTCGTAGGAGGCGACGAAAATGCCAGCTAGTAACCCCTTCTCCTGTATAAATTACTAAATTTAAAGAGGTCATATATATACATATATATCACACACTCACACACAGCTATATATATATATATATATATATATATATATATATATATATATATATATATATAGACAAAATACATTGACAAGAATACAATAGGAGTAAAACAACACAGATAACAACTCAGAGTTATATATGTCAAATACTTCGTCCAGCTCCCCAGCAGTGGGCCGCGTGCCCAGAATGCTGCAGGCATTTCCCTGGATCGCAACACTGAGTCTCTGAAAGAGGAAGCTGGTCGCCCTGTGGTCCTTGGTTTCTGTTGCGATCCCTGAACAAGATAATTGGGTTAAATGGTTGACGGACCATTTGGGTACTGCACGTCCAGTGTGACGTCACCACTGAGTCTCGACCCCTGCAACCAAAATTAGTTTATGTCAGGGAGGGGAACCTGGCATAAAGTCAGTATGATCACGACTTGACTGAGTAACGTGGCATTCCAGCTTGTCTTCTACTCAGTTTCCTGCAGTATGGTCCACGACTGGACTGAGGAACGTGGCTACTACTGAGCTGTGGATGGCATAAGTGATTGCCTTGCTTGAATCCCAGCTTGCCAGACTCAGTTCCTGTCAGCTTTGGTGGCCCCAGTTTGCTGGCTTTGGTGGCCGCACGACAGTTCCCTCAGTGATACTCAGATGGCTCTTGTGACATCTGTCACGTGAGACACGCCGCTGGTCTGACATGGTGTGAACCAACGACAGAGGTGTCGAAAGGGCACAACTTGAGCGGGGCGCTGTAACACAGAGAAAAGGGTGTCGGTGGAGACACGGAGAGATGTGATATGTGTCGTGTGACACGGACAAGGGTGTCGGTTGACACACGTAGCGACTGCGTGTTATAACGGGAAAGGGTGTATTCACACAGAGAGATGGACGGTTAACACGAAGTGTGAGACATAGGGGCGTTGTGTCGTGTGACAGTCTGTGACATGTGGTAATGTCTTGTGACATGTTAATGTCTTGTGACATGTTAATGTCTTGTGACATGTGGTAATGTCTTGTGACATGTGGTAATGTCTTGTGACATGTGGTAATGTCTTGTGACATGTTAATGTCTTATGACATGTTAATGTCTTTTGACATGTGGTAATGTCTTGTGACATGTGGTGATGTCTTGTGACATGTGGTAATGTCTTGTGACATGTGGTAATGTCTTGTGACATGTGGTAATGTCTTGTGACATGTGGTAATGTCTTGTGACATGTGGTAATGTCTTGTGACATGTGGTGTGAAACATGTCGTGCCGATTAGGTAAAACTTGCGATTTTGGCTTAAATAGCAACGCTCTTCTTGCCATATAAGACAAGTGAAAATTTGTGTATGCAATAATTTCGCCAAAATCATTCTGAACATAACGAAAAAATATATTTCATTGTGTTTGTTTATTATTAAATTCATGTTCACGTATCTAAAATATATTTAGTTGGGTTAGGCTAAATTAAATTGCGCTTGTTGTAATAAGGTTAGGTAGGTTTTCAAAGTTTCTCTTGGTACAAAAATATAAATTCTTACATTAACATAAATGAAAAATATATATCTTTAAACGTATATGAGAAAATTTTAGAAAGGACTTAATTTTAGATGAGTTCTTGCTAATTGACCAGTTTTACCTAATCGGAACGACATATATATATATATATATATATATATATATATATATATATATATATATATATATATATATATATATATATATATATATATATATATATATATATATATATATATATATATAATATATATATATATATATATATATATATATATATATATATATATATATATATATATATATATATATATATATATATATATATATATATAATTGTATGCACTTTTACCATAATGAGTTATCGTTTGTTTCCTGTGCTGAGCTTAATCTCTGACCGTTGCACCTGCTTCTCACTCAGTATTTGATTATGTTTGCTTGTGCTGGGTTAACTGATACACTGTGTTAGATGTGTGACGCCCCTAGCAACAACGTCAGTCTTGGAAAAGTAATGTGTTCCAGCAACACTGAGTGTTGGAGATGTTTCGCTCTCCATCAACACTGAGTGTTGGAGATGTGGTGCTCTCCATCAACACTGAATGTTGGAGATGTGGTACTCTCCATCAACACTGAGTGTTTGAGATGTGGTGCTCTCCATCAACACTGAATGTTGGAGATGTGGTGCTCTCCATCAACACTGAGTGTTGGAGATGTGGTGCTCTCCAGCAACACTGAGTGCTGGAGATGTGGTGCTCTTCATCAACACTGAGTGTTGGAGAACTCTGAGCTTTGCTCAGACCTCTCCAACACAATTGTCCTCCAAGACTTCTTAAGTTATACCATGAATTAAGGAAAGATCTTAGACTTCACCTTACGAAATCAAAGCAAATGCGATAGTAATTATGGACAAGGTAGATTATAGTGGAAAATAACATATTATTAAAAGACAGGGGAACTGATGGGATTTCAGGTTCCCAGCTTTTTTCTATAACCATAGCAATGTACTGGTAACACTTGGAGGCCATAGAAACCTGGAGGGAACTTCACTCCCCTTCTAAAAACCTACTTGATTTTGACTCAGGCAAATTTTGCTGCTCTCTGCCTCACACAACAGCAAACAGTTGAAACTTCCTGTGATGTGCTCATACCCAGGGAATCTCCTCCTGTTCAAGTCCCGATTCTTTTATTCTATAGTGAGTTACATTGTGGAACTTTGTCAATATCAATGTCAATAGTGTATAATTGAATAAAATTCTGTTTTCCAAGTGAAATTTTATACACTTGTAACTCCACTTTTTACTCTCAAAAAGCCTGACGGGACCCGGAGTTCCCACCATTATATTTTTTGAATTTTTTCAAAATTTGATTTTTTTCATGAATATATGTATTCCTTAGCTTCCTACAAAGGACATCTCAACAAATGAGGACAAACATACATGTATTTCATAATTCAGGGCTAAAAGGGTTAAGATGGCATTCATGAATATGGTTACATGTGATAAGTATCAGATAAAATATTAGCTCTTGGCACATGATACATTTGCTTAGGAAAGCCAGCCAGGAGCAGAGACTCGACCAATGTAAATACAAGTAGGTGATTACAACTAGGTGAGTGTGTACACACACACACACACACACGTGTGTGTGTGTGTGCGTGTGTGTGTGTGTGTGTGCGTGTACTCACCTCACCTGAGGGGGAGGTGAAGCAGTTACTCAGTGACCTTGATACCTCAAAGGCAATGGGTCTGGACAATATCTCACCATGGGTCCTTCGGGAAGGAGCTGAGGTTCTGAGTGTGCCACTTACCAAAATTTTCAACACATCCCTTGAAACTGGGCAGCTACCTGAAATATGGAAAATGGCCAACGTAGTCCCCATCTTTAAAAAAGGAGACAGAAAAGAGGCACTAAACTACAGACCGGTGTCACTTACGTGTATAGTGTGCAAAGTCTTGGAGAAAATCATCAGAAAAAGAATGGTGGAGCATCTGGAGCAGAACAGGTTAATCAACGCCAGACAGCACGGTTTCAGGGAAGGCAAATCCTGTGTAACAAACCTCCTGGAGTTCTATGATAAAGTAACAGAGGTAAGGCAAGAGAGAGAAGGGTGGGTTGACTGCATTTTCTTGGACTGCAGGAAGGCCTTTGACACAGTTCCTCACATGAGATTAGTAAAGAAGATGGAAGACCAAGCGTGTATAACAGGAAGGGCACTGGAATGGATCAGGGGAATACCTCACAGGGAGGCAACAACGGGTCATGGTGCGTGATGAGGTATCACAGTGGGCGCCTGTGACGAGCGGTGTACCGCAGGGGTCAGTCCTAGGACCAGTGCTATTCTTGCTATATGTGAATGACATGACGGATGGGATAGACTCAGAAGTGTCTCTTTTCGCAGATGATGTGAAATTAATGAGGAGAATCACATCGGATGAAGACCAAGCAGGACTTCAAAGTGACCTGGACAAGCTTGACATCTGGTCTAGCAACTGGCTTCTCGAATTTAACCCCACCAAAAGCAAAGTCATGAAGATCGGAGAAGGGCAAAGAAGACCGCTGACAGAGTACAGGCTAGGTGGACAAAGGCTACAAACCTCATCAAAGGAGAAAGACCTTGGGGTGAGTATAACACCAAGCACGTCTCCGGAAGCACACATCAACCAGATAACCGCGGCAGCATATGGGCGACTGGCAAACCTAAGATTAGCGTTCCGTTACCTTAACAAGGAATCGTTCAAGACACTGTATACCGTATACGTCAGGCCCATACTAGAGTATGCAGCACCAGTCTGGAACCCACACCTGGTCAAGCACGTCAAGAAATTAGAGAAAGTGCAAAGGTTTGCGACAAGGCTAGTTCCACAACTCAGGGGACTGCCTTATGAAGAAAGGTTGAGGGAAATAGGACTAACAACACTGGAGGACAGAAGTGTTAGAGGAGACATGATAACGACATACAAAATACTGCGGGGAATCGACAAGGTAGATAGTGACAGGATGTTCCAGAGAGGAAACACAGAAACAAGGGGACACAACTGGAAGCTGAGACTCAGATGAGTCAGAGGGATGTTAGGAAGCAATTCTTCAGCCATAGAGTAGTTAGGAAGTGGAATAGTTTAGCGAACGATATAGTGGAGGCGGGAACCATACATAGTTTTAAGACAAGGTATGATAAAGCTCACGGAGCAGGGAGAGCAGAGACCCAGTAGCGGACAGTGCAGAGGCGGGGCCAGGAGCTGAGTCTCGACCCCTGCAACCACAATTAGGTGAGTACAATTAGGTGAGTACACACACACACGCACACACACACACACACACGCACACACACACACACGCACACACACACACACGCACACACACACACACACACACACACACACGCACACACACACACACAAACACACACGCACACACACACACACACGCACACACACACGCCCACACACACACACACACACACACACACACACACACACACACACACACAGCACACACACACACACACACACGCACACACACACTCCTGAGGCGCACATCAACCAAATAACTGCTGCAGCATATGGGCGCCTAGCAAACCTAAGAACAGCATTCCGACATCTTAATAAAGAATCGTTCAGGACCCTGTACACTGTGTACGTTAGGCCCATATTGGAGTATGCAGCACCAGTTTGGAACCCACACCTAGCCAAGCATGTGAAGAAGCTCGAGAAAGTGCAAAGGTTTGCAACAAGACTAGTCCCGGAGCAAAGGGGGTATGTCCTACGAGGGAGGTTAAGGGAAATCGACCTGACGACACTGGAGGACAGGAGAGATAGGGGAGACATGATAACAACATATAAGATACTGAGAGGAATTGACAAAGTGGACAGAGACAGAATGTTCCAGAGATGGGACACAACAACAAGGGGACACAGATGGAAGTTGAAGACTCAGATGAATCACAGAGATGTTAGGAAGTATTTCTTCAGTCACAGAGTTGTCGGGAAGTGGAATAGTTTAGGAAGCGATGTAGTGGATGCAGGCTCTATACATAGCTTTAAGCAGAGGTATGATAAAGCTTATGGCGCAGGGAGAGTGACCCAGTAGCGGCCAGTGAAGAGGCGGGGCCAGGAGCTTTGACTCGACCCCTGCAACCACAACTAGGTGAGCAACTAGGTGAGTACACACACACACACGCACACACACACACACACACGCACACACGCACACACACACGCACACAAACACAGGCACAGACACACACACGCACAGACACACACACGCACGCACACGCACACACACACACACACACGCACACACACACACACACGCACACACACACACACACACGCACACACACACACACACGCACACACACACACACATACACACACACGCACACACACACACGCACACACACACACGCACACACACGCACACACACACACACACACACACACACACACGCACACACACACGACACACACACACACACACACACGAACACACACACACACACACACACCACCCATTTCCAACTCCCACCTCACACCAACCACCCATAAGTTCCCCATCAGATCTCCCACTTTCCCAACCCCAACATCCCCCCAGACTACGGTTTTAGAAAAGAAGTTAAAGGTTTGGTATACAAATGCAGATGGTATAACAAATAAATGTGAGGAGTGGCATGAAAGAATAAAGGAGACATCCCCAGACATAATAGCACTCACAGAAACGAAACTCACCAGGATGATAACAGATGCAATCTTTCCACCCGGATATCAAATCCTCAGGAAAGATAGAGGGAGCAGAGGGGAGGAGGAGTTGCACTGCTCATTAAGAACAGGTGGGGATTTGAGGAAGTGGAAGGAATGGATGGAATGGGTGAAAGGGACTACATAGTAGGAACAATTCAGTCTGAGGGCCATAAGGTGGTAATTGCTGTAATGTACAACCCGCCACAGAACTGCAGGAGGCCAAGAGAAGAATACGACGAGAGCAACAGAGCAATGGTAGACACACTAGCCGAGGTAGCCAGAAGAGCCCACATGGGGAGAGCAAAGTTACTAGTTATGGGTGATTTCAATCACAAAGAGATTGATTGGGAAAACCTGGAGCCCCATGGGGGTCCTGAATCATGGAGAGCCAAGATGATGGATGTGGTACTGGAAAACCTCATGCATCAACATGTTAGAGACACTACCAGAGAGAGAGGTGGGGATGATCCAGCAAGACTCGACCTAGTATTCACCTTGAGTAGTTCGGACATCGAGGATATCACGTATGAAAGGCCCCTTGGAGCTAGTGATCATTTGGTTCTGTGTTTTGATTATATAGTTGAGCTACAAGTGGAGAGGGAGCAGGAATAGGAAGGGAGAAACGAAACTACAAAAGGGGGGACTACACAGGCATGAGGAACTTCCTACAAGACGTTCAGTGGGAGAGAGAATTGGCAGGAAAACCAGTAAAAGAAATGATGGAATATGTGACAACCAAATGCAAAGAGGCAGAGGAGAGGTTTGTCCCCAAGGGAAACAGAAGTAATGGGAAGACCAGAACGAGTCCTTGGTTCACCCAGAGGTGTAGGGAGGCAAAAAGTAAGTGTAATAGAGAATGGAAAAAGTACAGAAGACAAAGGACCCAGGAAAATAAAGAGATTAGCCGAAGAGCCAGAAACGAATATGCACAGGTAAGAAGGGAGGCTCAGCGACAATATGAAAATGATATAGCATCAAAAGTCAAGTCTGACCCGAAGCTGCTGTATAGCCACATCAGGAGGAAAACAACAGTCAAGGACCAGGTAATCAGGCTGAGAAAGGAAGGTGGGGAGTTCACAATAAACGACCAAGAGGTATGTGAGGAGCTCAACATGAGATTTAAAGAAGTATTTACACAGGAGACAGGAAGGACTCCAGGAATTCAGAATAGGGAGGTATACCAACAAGTGCTGGATGAAATACACACAACCGAGGAGGAGGTGAAGAAGCTGCTATGTGAACTCGATACCTCAAAAGCGGTGGGACCGGACAACATTTCTCCGTGGGTCCTTAGAGAGGGAGCAGAGATGTTGTGTGTGCCACTAACACAAATCTTCAACACATCCATTGAAACTGGGCAACTACCTGAGGCGTGGAAGATGGCAAATGTAGTCCCAATTTTTAAGAAAGGAGACAGACACGAGGCATTAAACTACAGATCTGTGTCACTGACGTGTATAGTATGCAAAGTCATGGAGAAGATCATCAGGAGGAGAATGGTGGAGCACCTAGAAAGACACGAGCTTATAAACGACAACCAGCATGGTTTCAGGGAAGGAAAATCCTGTGTCACAAACCTACTGCAGTTTTATGACAAGGTAACAGAAGTAAGACACGAGAGAGAGGGGTGGATAGACTGCATTTTTTTGGACTGCAAGAAGGCGTTCGACACAGTTCCTCACAAGAGATTAATGCAAAAGCTAGAGGATCAGGCACACGTAACAGGAAAAGCACTGCAATGGATCAGAGAATATCTGACAGGGAGGCAACAACGAGTCATGGTACGTGACGAGATGTCAGAGTGGGCACCTGTGACGAGTGGAGTTCCACAAGGGTCAGTCCTAGGACCTGTACTGTTTTTGGTATATGTGAATGACATAACGGAAGGGATAGACTCAGAAGTGTCCCTGTTTGCAGATGATGTGAAGTTAATGAGAAGAATCAAATCAGTCGAGGATCAGGCAGGAATACAAAGAGACCTGGACAGGCTGCAAGCCTGGTCCAGTAACTGGCTCCTTGAATTTAACCCTGCCAAATGTAAAGTCATGAATATCGGGGAAGGGCAAAGAAGACCGCAGACAGAGTATAGTCTAGGTGGCCAAAGACTGCAAACCTCACTCAAAGAAAAAGATCTTGGGGTGAGTATAATACCGAGCACATCTCCTGAGGCACACATCAATCAGATAACTGCTGCAGCATACGGGCGGCTGGCAAACCTAAGAATAGCGTTCCAATACCTCACCAAGGAATCATTCAAGACTCTGTATACCATATACGTCAGGCCCATACTGGAGTATGCAGCACCAGTTTGGAACCCACACCTGGTCAAGCACGTCAAGAAATTAGAGAAAGTGCAAAGGTTTGCAACAAGACTAGTCCCAGCGCTAAGGGGATTGTCCTACGAAGAAAGGTTAAGGGAAATCGGCCTGACGACACTAGAGGACAGGAGGGTTAGGGGAGACATGATAACGACATATAAAATACTGCGAGGAATAGATAAGGTGGACAGAGACAAGATGTTCCAGAGAGGGGACACAGAAACAAGGGGTCACAATTGGAAGTTGAAGACTCCTATGAGTCAAAGGGATGTTAGGAAGTATTTCTTCAGTCATAGAGTTGTCAGGAAGTGGAATAGCTTGGAAAGCGACATAGTGGAGGCAGGAACCATACATAGTTTTAAGACTAGGTTTGATAAAGCTCATGGAGCAGGGAGAGAGAGGACCTAGTAGCAATCAGTGAAGAGGCGGGGCCAGGAGCTATGAATCGACCCCTGCAACCACAAATAGGTGAGTACAAATAGGTGAGTACACACACACATAAAGCAGACGGTCAGCAAGACCTTGAGCACCAGGCTGCACCACCTGGCTCTCATCCAAAACATATCACACAATGTATCATAGTGAGAGGATGAGACACTGACGACCCTCTGATTACTGACTATCACAACACGTGCACAGCTTCGCTCTTGGTGTGTGTGTGTGTGTGTACTCACCTAGTTGTGGTTGCAGGGGTCGAGACATAGCTCCTGGCCCCGCCTCTTCACTGGCCGCTACTGGGTCACTCTCCCTGCGCCATGAGCTTTATCATACCTCTTCTTAAAGCTGTGTATGGAACCTGCCTCCACTACATCGCTTCCCAAAGTATTCCACTTCCCTGTGATTCATCTGAGTCTTCAACTTCCAACTGTGTCCCCTTGTTGCTGTGTCCCATCTCTGGAACATTCTGTCTCTGTCAACCTTGTCAATTCCTCTCAGTATTTTATATGTCGTTATCATGTCCTCCCTATCTCTCCTGTCCTCCAGTGTCGTCAGGTCGATTTCCCTTAACCTCTCCTCGTAGGACATACCCCTTAGCTCCGGGACTAGTCTTGTTGCAAACCTTTGCACTTTCTCTAGCTTCTTTACGTGCCTGGATAAATGTGGGTTCCAAACTGGTGCTGCATACTCCAGTATGGGCCTAACGTACACAGTGTACAGGGTCCTGAACGATTCTTTATTAAGATGTCGGAATGCTGTTCTTAGGTTTGCTAGGCGCCCATATGCTGCAGCAGTTATTTGGTTGATGTGCGCCTCAGGAGATGTGCCTGGTGTTATACTCACCCCAAGATCTTTTTCCTTGATTGAGGTTTGTAGTCTCTGGCCCCCTAGACTGTACTCCGTCTGCGGTCTTCTTTGCCCTTCCCCAATCTTCATGACTTTGCACTTGGTTGGGTTGAACTCCAGGAGCCAATTGCTGGACCAGGCTTGCAGCCTGTGTGTGTGTGTACTCACCTAGTTGTACTCACCTAGTTGTACTCACCTAGTTGTGGTTGCAAGGGTCGATTCATACCTCCTGGCCCCGCCTCTTCACTAGCCGTTACTGTGTGTGTGTGTGTGTGTGATGTGTGTGTGATGTGTGTGTGTGTGTGTGTGATGTGTGTGTGTGTGTGTGTGTGTGTGTGAGTGCGTGTGTGTGTGTGTGTGTGTGCCTGTGTGTGTGTGCGTGTGTGTGTGTGTGTGTGTGTGCGTGTGTGTGTGTGTGTGTGCGTGTGTGTGTGTGTGTGTGTGTGATGTGTGTGTGTGTGATGTGTGTGTGTGTGATGTGTGTGTGTGTGATGTGTGTGTGTGTGTGTGTGTGATGTGTGATATGTGATGTGTGTGTTTGTATGTGATGTGTGTCTGTGTATGTGTGTTTGTGTGTGTGTATTGTATTTGTGTGATGTGTGTGTGTGTGTGTGTGTTTGTGTGTATGTGTGTGTATGTGGGTGCGGGTGTGTGTGAGGGGGGGGATGTTAGCATATTTATGTGTGTTGTGTACTCACCTAGTTGTACTCACCTAGTTGTGGTTGCAGGGGTCGATTCACAGCTCCTGGCCCCGCCTCTTCACTGGCCGCTACTGGGTCACTCTCCCTGCGCCATGAGCTTTATCATACCTCTGCTTAAAGCTATGTATGGAACCTGCCTCCACTATATCGCTTCCTAAACTATTCCACTTCCCGACCACTCTGTGACTGAAGAAATACTTCCTAACATCTCTGTGATTCATCTGAGTCTTCAACTTCCAACTGTGTCCCCTTGTTGCTGTGTCCCATCTCTGGAACATTCTGTCTGTGTCCACTTTGTCAATTCCTCTCAGTATCTTATATGTTGTTATCATGTCTCCCCTATCTCTCCTGTCCTCCAGTGTCGTCAGGTCGATTTCCCTTAACCTCCCCTCGTAGGACATACCCCTTAGCTCCAGGACTAGTCTTGTTGCAAACCTTTGCACTTTCTCGAGCTTCTTCACGTGCTTGGCTAGGTGTGGGTTCCAAACTGGTTCTGCATACTCCAGTATGGGCCTAACGTACACAGTATACAGGGTGTGAATGTATATCTGTGTGTGTATGTGTGTGTGCTCACCTAATTGTATTCACCTTTTGTGGTTGCTGGAGTCGATTCACGGCTCCTGGCCCCGCATCTTCACTGGCGCATGTGTATATATGCGTGTGTGTGCGTATGTGTGCTTGCGTATGTGCGTGCATGGCGTGTGTGTTTGCGCGTAAATATGGGTGTGTGCATGTGTGTGTCGGAAATCATGGGTGTGTACGTGTGTGTGCGCGTGAATATGAGTGTGTATGTGTGTGTGCGCGTGAATATGAGTGTGTACGTGTGTGTGCGCGTGAATATGAGTGTGTACGCGTGTGTGTTTGGGTGGGTGGAGGAAGAATTGAGGAAGTGTTAATTGTTTATAGTGGGATAACCGTTATGTAAGTGCGTATGTGAGTGTGTGTGTGTTAGTGCGTGTGTGAGTGCGTGTGTGCGCGCTTCTGCAAGTACCTGAAACACTTAACAGCTACATGTCTCTCTGTATGTGTGTGTATGTATGGGCGAGATGGCCGAGCAACGCACTTTCAAATTTTCTATACAGTTGTGGTCCTTCCCTAATCTTCTTACTTTGTCGTCTTTGTTTCCCACTTGTGTGTTCAGTAACACTGTCACGATCAGCGTGATCTTGGTAGCATCGATGTCTGAGTGGATAAGGTGGCATGTACATTGTGTGGCCTCTTGAGGCGGGACAATGTGTCGTGGGGTCGAACCCTGACCTTACCCCATGTGTGAGGTAGGGTCAGTGTACAGGAGCTCCGAGGTTCACAGAATGCAAGAAACAAAATAATAGATTAGATGTAGCCCTAAGCTATATCTAATCACCGTCAAAAAGTCATGTGCCATAAGTGGACAGTACACATACAAAACATTTAATTTATAGTTACACTTTCTAATTAATGAAAGAGTCAATTTAAACTACCGTACATCTAGGAAGGTTCTAGATAGTGTTCAGAAGAAGCTCTTCATACGTCCTAAATATCAATAATTATGATTATTCCTTGGTTATTTATGAATTTTTCATAGTATTCCGATTATTCCTTATCACTTCCTAACTGCCTAACCCTGATGGGTTGTAATTACCCGAAGCTAGTTGCAGTTACCATGTTGCCATCACTGACTGCAGTTATCTAACCATGTGTGCCTGTACCTTTATTGTGTAGGAATGTACCCCTACGATAAAGTGTACTGTAAATGTTGCTATACTTAGCTTGTAGATGCATCCACGATTACCCAGCCATCCCAGTAACCAATGGTTGATGCCAACGTTCATATTCCCCACAGGGCTGTATGGTAAAATAAAATCACACATGAGACTTATATTATTGCCCCAAAGGAGCGTATGCCATATAATCAGTCACTGAATGGACTGAACGGCTGTTTACTCACGGTGTTTGGGCGGATCGCCCGCGACTTACCAGGTGAATGGTAAATCTGCCTAAAGCAAATTATGCTTTCCTAACTGCGCAGCAGGTGGCATCTAGGTTTAAGCAGACTTACCTGGGTATTTGTATCGGACCCTTAATTCACACCCGGATATCGCTGTCTTGTTTGAAGAACGCTGCTGAAGATTTACTGCCTTGTTAGACGAAGCACTCATTGTCCCTTTACATTCTTCAATTTCAGTCTTTTTGCAGTAGTAAGAAGCTGCGCACACTTCTGAATATACAGCGATTTTAATCACTAAACGCGCTGGAACCGAGTTCTTATCCGATTTCCCGACGTTAGTGTAGATTGAATAGGATAACGGATGCACACGATTTCCTTTGTTAGGTTAAATCCTCGCACCGTAAGTCTTTCCTTGTTGGTTTATAAGTTCAATCTGCCGCGCTCCTGCATCCCGCAGCTCAGCAGGCTTGGCATCGCTGACCTCAGTAATATTTCAATACTTGCAAAACACTGCAACAAGTTGGAATTCAAATGCTTGTGTTCTGTAAATACTTCGATCACTGGAGCACAAGATTGTAAAGTCAAGTGTAGAGACTAATACAGCAGTTTCTATAACTTTCCTGCTAAGGTCAAGAGTCACATTTATGTCAAATGTTTCAATCACTCATATACATTCGTTGCAACCCTGGTCAGCTAGACGTGACGTACTGCTTCCTGGTCCGTACATATGTTATGAATTAAACTGTTGACCAGAAAGCCAGACACGCCTCGTCTGGCCCTTTCTAAGGGCCGGAAAGGGCTAGGGCCCTTTCTAAGGGCAGAAAGTGTAGGTACCCCCCCTCCTTTGGAGAATTTTCTCCACATTTATGCAGGTGTAAGTAAATGGGCTTACTACTATTGGTTATATATTATACTGAAGGGCAGGACGCATTTCACGGTGGGTGAAACGATAGGTTTTACCTAGAGAGGGTTTTGGGGGTCAACGCCCCCGCGGCTCGGTCTGAGACCAGGCCTTGTGGTGGATCAGGGTGTGATCAACCAGGCTGTTACTGCTGGCCTCACGCAAACTGACATACGAACCACAGTCAGGTTGGTCAGGTACTGACTTTAGGTGCCTGTCCAGTGCCTTCTTGGAGACAGCCAGGGGTTTATTGGTAATCCCCCTTATGTATGCTGGGAGGTAGTTGAACAGTCTTTGGCCCTGTACACTTATTGTGTTGTATCTCAGTGTACTCGTGGAGCCCCTGATTTTCATTGGGGGAATGTTGTATCTCCTGCTGAGTCTTTTGTTTTCATAGGGAGTGATTTTCGTGTGCAATTGTGGTACTAATCCCTCTAGGATTTTCTCAGTGTATGTTATCATGTATCTCTCTCGCCTGCGCTCCAGGGAATACAGATCAATTGCCTTCAACCGTTCCCAGTAATTTAGGGGCCTTATCGTACTTATGTGTGCTATGAAAGTTCTTTGTTCACTCTCCAGGTCAGCAATTTCGAATGCCTTGAAGGGGGTGCGGAGATCGCTGGTCTAACGTCACCAGATCCTCACGAGACCCAGTGGCATAGTGAACAATCCTGAGATTTTGTATTTCACTCTTGCCTAAGATTGTGCAAAATAGACTCCAGTAAATAGCTATCAAGTTTGTGCAACCCATAACCTTAATTTTACATGGCATTCCTATCATGTTTTAAGAGCAAGAATTCTATTATGTTTCTTTCCATGATTTGACTGTTGGGTACAATGATCTGAGCTGTTGCGCATTCTGATGGGTGATTGCAAGAACTGACATGGTTGAAGTATTGAGTATTGATGTGTTTTCCAATGTTTTAGCAGTTTGTCCAATGTATGAAAAAGGGTAAAGAGTGCATAGGACCTTGTAAACATCTCCAACTCTATTGGACCAAGTTCTCATAATCAACCTCTGTTTCGCTGTCCCACTGTTTTTAAACGCACTATTTATAATGAGCTTTTTAAGTGCATCACGCTGGCTAACCAAATTCTCATTGTAAGGTAAAAACCAGTACATTTTTCCTGGAAGGCATTTCTTTTGGATCAGTCCTGTAGAAAGTCTTTCTAGATGACAAAATCCATGAGATATCTCAGTTTTGTGGCTATTTTATATATCTTATTAATTTCATCTGCTAAATACTCCAGGCTACATATACGCAAAGCTCTCAAGAATATTGTAATGGTTGTGAGGGTTAAAAAGAGTATTTTAATTACAATATTCCTGAGAGCTTTGCGTATCTGTAGCCTGGAGTATTTAGAAATTAAATTAATAAGATATTTAACATAGCCACAAAACTGAGATATCCCAGAGATTTTTGTTGAGAAGGCCCTGTTGTCAGTCAGGAAGACAGTACTCAGTCAGGACTGGCCAGTAGTCGAATGCTGTCTTCAACCACAGCAGTACTTGAATCACTCCCCGGGGGAGGCAGCTGCTCAGATCACTGAACCCAACTGTTCCGTCATGGAAGGAAACAACTGAATCCTCGTTCTTGAAACATGGTAAGAATGTTTAATATAAATCAAGTTATGGGTTATACAAAGTTGATAGCAATTTAGCGTAGTCTGTTGTGCACAACCTTAAGCAACAGTGCTATACAAAATTGCAGGAGCCTTGTGAGGATTTGGTGACATTAGACCAGCATTCTCCATACTTATTCTGTATGTTTCGCCTTGGAAAAATACACACATAAGCAGTATAATGTGATCCTTTATTGACAACGTTTCGCCCACGCAGTGGGCTTTATCGATAAAGCCCACTGCGTGGGCGAAACGTTGTCAATAAAGGATCACATTATACTGTTTATTTTTCCATTGTGTCGGTATTTTATACCATTTATTTCTATGTTTCGCCCTCCGTGGAACGCCCCCTGCCCGTCGATATAATATATAATCAATATTGAGTACAGTAGACAGTCGTTTAACAAGGTTTTGTATTGCACGTTTTGGTTATAGCCCTATTGAAGAATTGCGGCATATTTTTGTTTAACACTTCGACAAATTAGTTTAACACGGTTGCGGGAGGGGAATTTTTTTGACCCTCCCAGCCTTCAGTTCGGTTCTTACGCGTGTAGAACAACGATAGTCTTGAAGCTCGCTGTGTTTATTTACATACATATTTTCTTATTTTCATTGCCATTTGTTTAATCTGCCAAGCAATCATGACACCCAGGAAGCATACACGTGTTCCCGCAAGTGACAAGAAAAGGTTTAAGCATTCAAGTCTAGGAATTACGAAGAAAATCGAGATATTATTTAAGCTTAAGAGTGGCTCACGTGTGGTGGATATAGTGAGGGCCTATGACTTTAATGAAGAGTCAGTTCGTACAATTAAAAAGAACGAGGCGAATATACTAGCTTGTGTACTGAATAACCCAAGATGTCACCTCATGAAAAGAATGACACACAGATCACAGCAAGTAAATAAAACTGAGAACTTGTTGCTTGATGGATCGAACAAAAGACAAAGAAAGGTGTACCACTTAATTTCCTCTTAATTAGGGAAAAGGTCTTACAGTTGTTTAAAGCAGTGTGTGATAAGGAAGGCCTGAAAAAGAGTGTATGTTTAGCACAGGTTGTTTCCACAACTTTAAGTTGCATAATAAGTTACATAATATTAAGTTTTCTGGTGAAAGTGCTTCAGCTGATCATACAGCAGCAGTATCTGCTGAATTGCGGAAATTATTTCGAGGATGGCTATGTCACATCATGTTTAATGCTGACGAGACAAGTGTTTTTTGGAAAAAAATGCCAACAAGAACTTATATCAGTCAGCAAGAGAAAAGTGCACCGGGCTTCAAGGCAGCAGAGGATCGCTTCACCTTGCTCCTTTGTGGTAATGCATCAGGTGATTTCAAGTGTAAGTCCATGGTTATTTACCGCTCTAAGAATCCTCGTGCTTTGAAAGGTGTAGATAAAAACACCTTACCAGTAATTTGGAGGTCAAACCAGTCAGCATGGACGAGAGAGGAAATATTTATTGACTGGTTTAAGCATCACTTTATTCCTGAAGTCAAGTTTTACCTGCACAGCAAGAACCTTGCATTCAAGGCTCTCTTCATTCTTGATAATTCCCGTACTCATCCACAAGCTTTGCTGGATCTGACCCCACATGTAAAAGTTGTATTTTTACCTCAAAATACTACATCTCTAATACAACCACTGGATCGGGGAGTTATTAAGTCATTCAAGTGTAACTACACAAAAAAAGTTATGAAAAAACTAGTTGCATCAATGGACTCTGACTCCAACTTGGCAATACCAAGTTTCTGGAATAAATTTAACATTGCAGATGCCATCAGCTATGCTAGAAGTGCATGGAATGAAGTGCCCCAATCAACATTAAATGCAGACTGGGGAAAGTTATGGCCTTCTGTAGTTAATTCTTTCACTAGTTTTCCCTTGCTTGAGAGTCAGGTTCAGGAAATTGTTCAGCTGGCAAGGAGATTACCAGGTGATGGTTTTGAAGATATGATGAAGATGATGTGAATGAACTCTTAGAAGATGATGATGATGATGAAGACAAGAGTCCAGAGGTAATGTTGGCAGAGTTCGATGCACAGATACAAGGGAGCCACATAACAGAACATGAAGAAGAACATGAAGAAAAACAGTTAACATTGCAGCAGTTACGTGAGCAGTTCCATGTTGCTGCTAAACTAGCAGACTTTTTCACTGAAGAGGACCCTAACAAATCTAGAAGTAGTGTTTTGAAATGCTGTCTAGACCAGCTGATGATGCTTTACCGTCAGCTGTATAAGTACTGCAAGGTAAAAGAACCCAGAGATCCATTACAGAATTTATGCACACTCCAATACAACCATCAACTTCAGTACCAGAACCTTTACCATCCACTTCTGCCGATAACCAACAACCATCCACCTCAGCCCAGAAGGGCCACACCATCCATATCCACTCTCTTCACAACCATCCACAAACACCATTACCCACAATTTAAGGTAACACATACTATTATTTATATTGCTTTTGTAGTCTTAAGCAGTAATATATCACGACAATGCACTACAATTGCATTTTTTTTTCAACAAATTGGCCGTCTCCCACCGAGGCAGGGTGACCCAAAAAGAAAGAAAATCCCCAAAAAGAAAATACTTTCATCATCATTCAACACTTTCACCACACTCATACATAATCACTGTCTTTGCAGAGGAGCTCAGATACGACAGCTGAGAATAGTCCCTCCCAGCTGTCACTATCCCAGACCCCTCCTTTAAAGTGCAGGCATTGTACTTCCCATTTCCAGGACTCAAGTCCAACTAAATCAATTAACTGGTTTCCCTGAATCCCTTCACAAAATGTTACCCTGCTCACACTCCAACAGCTCGTCAGGTCCCAAAAACCATTCGTCTCCATTCACTATATCTAACACGCTCACACATGCTTGCTGGAAGTCCAAGCCCCTCGCCCACAAAACCTCCTTTAACCCCTCCCTCCAACCTTTTCTAGGACGACCCCTACCCCGCCTTCCTTCCCCTACAGATTTATACGCTCTCCAAGTCATTCTACTTTGATCGATTCTCTCTAAATGACCACACCACCTCAACAACCCCTCTTCAGCCCTCTGACAAATACTTTTAGTAACTCCACACCTTCTCCTAATTTCCACATTCCGAATTTTCTGCATAATATTTACAACACACATTGATTGCCCTTAGACAGGACATCTCCACTGCCTCCAGCCGCCTCCTCGCTGCAGCATTTGCAACAGATGCTTCACACCCATATAAGAGTGTTGGTACCACTATACTTTCGTACATTCCCTTCTTTGCCTCCATGGATAACGTTTTTTGTCTCCACAGATATCTCAACGCACCACTCACCTTTTTTCCTTCATCAGTTCTATTGTTAATCTCATCCTTCATAAACCCATCCACTGACAAGTCAACTCCCATATATCTGAAAACATTTACTTCTTCCATAATCCCTCTCTCCAATGTGATATCCAATTTTTCTTTATTTAAATCGTTTGATACCCTCATCACCTTACTCTTATCTATGTTCACTTTCAACTTTCTACCTTTACACACCCTCCTAAACTCTTCCACTAACCTTTGCAACTTTTCTTTAGAATCTCACATAAGCACAGTATCATCAGCAAAAAGTAACTGTGTCAATTCCCATTTTGCATTTAATTCCCCATAATTTAATCCCACCCCTCTCCCCAACACCCTAGCATTTACTTTTTACAACCCCATCTATAAATATATTAAACAACCATGGTGACATTACACATCCCTGTCTAAGACCTACTTTTACCGGGAAGTAATCTCCCTCTCTCCTACACACCCTAACCTGAGCCTCACTATCCTCATAAAAACTCTTTACAGCCTTCAGTAACTTACTACCTATTCCATACACTTGCAACATTTGCCACATTGCTTCCCTATCCACTCTATCATATGCCATTTCTAAATCCATAAATGCAATGAAAACTTCTCTACCTTTATCTAAATACTGTTCACATATATGCTTCACTGTAAACACTTGATCTACACATCCCCTACCCACTCTAAAGCCTCCTTGCTCATCTGCAATCCTACTCTCTGTCTTACCTCTAATTCTTTCAATAATAACCCTGCCATACACTTTACTTGGTATATTCAGTAAACTTATTCCCCTATAATTCTTACACTCTCTTTTATCCCCTTCCTTTATATAAAGGAATTATACATGCTCTCTGCCAATCCCTAGGTACCTTCCCTCTATCATACATTTATTAAACAAAAATACCAACCACTCCAGCACTATATCCCCCTGCTTTTAACATTTCTGTCATGATCCCGTCAGTTCCAGCTGCTTTACCCCTTTCATTCTACGTAATGCCTCACGCACCTCCCCACACTCACATCCTGCTCTTCTTCACTCCTAAACGATGTTGTACTCCCTGGCCAGTACATGAAATTACCGCCTCCCTTTTTCATCGACATTTAAAAGTTCCTCAAAATATTCCCCAATCTACCTAATACCTCCAGCTCCCATCTACTAACTCCCTACTCTGTTTTTAACTGACAAATCCATTTGTTCCCTAGGCTTTCTTTCCTTGTTTATCTCAGTCCAAAAATTTTTCTTGTTTTCAGCAAAATTTCTTGACAGAGCCTCTCCCATTCTTTCATCTGCTCCTCTTTTGCACTCTCTCACCACTCTCTTCATCTTTCTTTTACTCTCCATATACTCTGCTCTTCAATTAACACTTCTGTTTTTTAAAAACCTCTCATAAGCTACCTTTTTTCTCTTTATCACACACTTTACTTCTTCATTCCACCACTCACTCCTATTTCCTCTTGCACCCACCCTCCTATAGCCACAAACTTCTGCCCCACATTCTAATACTGCATTTTTAAAACTATCCCAACTCTCTTAACCCCTCCCTCCTACTCATACTTGCACTAGCCCACCTTTCTGCCAATAGTTGCTTATATCTCACCCTAACTTCCTCCTCCCTTAGTTTATACACTTTTACCTCTCCCTTACTTGATGTTGCCATTTTCTTTTTGTCCCATCTACCTTTACTCTAATTGTAGCTACAACTAAATAATGATCCGATATATCCGTTGCCCCTCTATAAACATGTACATCCTGAAACCTACCCATCAACCTTTTATCCACCAATACATAATCTAACAAACTACTTTCCTTACGTGCTATATCATACCTTGTATATTTATTTATCCTCTTTTTCATAAAATATGTATTACTTATTACCAAACCTCTTTCTACACATAGCTCAATTAATTGTTCCCCATTTACATTTACCCTGGCACCCCAAATTTACCTTCAACTCCCTCCACAACATTTTTACCCACTTTAGCATTAAGATCCCCAACCACAATTACTCTCTCACTTGGTTCAAAACTCCCACACACTCACTCAACATTTCCCAAAATCTCTCTCTCCCCTACACTTCTCTCTTCCCCAGGTGCATAAACACTTACTATAACCCACTTTTCACATCCAACCTTTATTTTACTCCACATAATCCTTGAATTTATACATTTATATTCCCTTTACATGCCATAACTGATTATTCAACATTATTGCCACTCCTTCTTTAGCTTTAACTCTATTTGAAACCCTGACCTAATCGCATTTATTTCTCCCCACTGAAACTCTCCTACCCCCTTCATCTTTGTCTCACTTAAAGCCAGGACATCCAACTTCTTTTCATTCATAACATCTACAATCATCTCTTTCTTATCATTCGCACAACATCCACGCACATTCAAACATCCCACTTTGACGGTTTTCTTCTTTTTCTTTTTTAGTAAATCTATACAGGAAAAGGGGGTTACTAGCCCATTGTTCCCGGCATTTTAGTTGACTTTTACAACACGTATGTCTTACGGAGGAAAGATTCTTATTCCACTTCCCCATGGATATGAAAGGAAAAGCAATAAGAACAAGAACTATTAAGATAAAATCAAAGAAAACTCAGATGAGTGTGTATACATAAACGTGTACATGTATGTGTAGCGTGACCTAAGTGTAAGTAGAAGTAGCAAGACGTACCTGAAATCTTGCATGTTTATGAGACAGAAAAAAGACACCAGCAATCCTACCATCATGTAAAACAATTACAGGCTTTCGTTTTACACTCACTTGGCAGGACGGTAGTACCTCCCTGGGCGGTTGCTGACTACCAACCTACTACCTACAAACTGCATATTCACTTTTATTTTGTAAGATCTGGATGTCTAAAAAAAAGTTGTTTTTCCCATAAGTTCTTCTGTTTGTCTATCACTGTTTTTTACTAACATGGTGTTTTCAGGAACGTAACTACCGTGTTAAACGACGGTCTGCTGTATATAATATATAATAAATCGTGAGTATCCAACGAAGATTACAGAGTAGTGACAATCCTCTGCATCAGAACGTTGCTTCTGTTTCAGTGAAAGTGCAGTGTTTATGTGAGGAGTTGTGGCCTGGTGGCAAAGCTCTTGCTTCACACGCTGAGGGTCATTGTTCGATTACCGGAAAGGAAAACATTGGGCGCATTTCCTTACACCGGTTGTCCATGTTCACCCATCAGTAAAAATGGGTACCTTGGTTTTAGTCGACTAGTGTGGGTCGCATCCCGGAACAAAATTGACCTAATTTGCCCTAAATGCTCTGCATAACTGCGGCTTTCTATTTAGTAGTATGTCACTATGTCAGCTAGGTCTGTATACCTTGTACATGTACTTGTGGGAAAAGAAGGTATAATTATTATTATTATTTTGGGCTGACTGGGATTTTGCCAGCGTTAGTGGAGGTTTGTTTACCCCTTTTTGTTCCTCCCGGGGGTTTTGGGAGGAGTGGTCGAGGGCCCCCCTATTACTGGATGCTGAACCGGAGAAAATCTCGGTTAATAGTGAGAACGTTGTGATTATTTTTTGGCGAGGAATATTCTAAACTGAATAATATTTTTAATAATCAACAAAAAATTAGTCAGTGACGTGCATCTTTAGTGAACGATAGGGGGCCCTTTCCCCCGCCACCCATCCCTGGTCCTCTTCCCACACCCTCATTCCCCATGCATCCATGCTTTTTCACTCGTCTTCCTTAAACAGGCGCCCCCCCCGCCCCCATGTCAGCAAAGTCATGGAGATTAGGAAACTCCATGACAAAAACGTGGTGGAATTCATCCACGAGCCATCTGCCA
>WNWK01030507.1:0-23452 GCA_009830355.1 Cherax destructor
GCTTTAGATGAGGGAGTCGCCCGTTGTTGACGTCCTCCTGCGATCTGATTCGATCGCGATGGTATAGCTGTCTCGTCGAGTCAGGAAGGTTAATTTCCGTGCACTCTTATACGCCCACGAGACCGAGCGTTAGTTAACATGTGGTTGGTCGGGTAGCGAATCAGATCCTCTCACTAATCCGACCTTTGTACTGTTTATACGTATAACTTTACAAAAGTATAACTTTACATATTACGTATATCCCGGCTTAATGCCCTACTAGTTTATACACATTCACAGTCTCGATACTTGAATTTGAGTAGATAACTTGCGATATGTTAGTTCATTTCAACCGCGTCCAATATGGCGGTCGGGGTATGGCGTACCCAAGCTAGCCTCGCCGGTACAATCAACCCCTGATTATTTACAACTCGGTTTCACTATATTCACCATTTCCCAAAGTTCATCGAATATATTTCAGTCTCTTCTAAGATGAACTCCCAGCATCAGGGTTACGACTTTATCCTGCCGTATGGTCATTTCACTCAGTTCAAATAGGCCTATGGCCGCGTCACTCCCGGCGGCACCTTATTTCACAATTATTGTCCGATTACTGGACCTCCTGACCGATTGTCCCACTTGATATTCCCTGCGTCACTGGATATTCCTCCACATTACGAAAGGAGTAATTAAATCCGATTTGGTGGGCGGAGTCTCCAAATTCGACAGGCCATTTCACCACCTGATCTCGGGTCCCTAGGCTCGCTGTTCACTCTCTGCCCATTCCCCTCTACCTCCTCCCTGCCCAGCCTCTTCCCGCTGGTATGATGGTTCTCTATTACATACCCCCATGTACCAGTGGTACATTAAGGATATCTGTTCATATTGGAAAGTTTATCAATTACAACTTTCGGAAAATACCAATATTTTCCACAGGGACTGTATTTCCAGGATTTTCAATATAAAATTATTTCCCCTTCATCATGTCGTCTTCTATGACATAGACGGACATTGAGTGAGAGAAAACGGTGTTTTGGAGGGGATAACAACTCTAGAACACCACTAGACACTAAAACTACACCGATTTTCGCAAAAAAAAAATTTCCGAGCCTGGAGGCGTTTCACGCGCTATCTCGGAAGCAAGTTATTGACCTATTTGATGAAACCCACCATTTATTATTGAAGTAAATGCAATAATATTGACAGGAACCATAAAACAATGATAGTTTTAAATAATCACGAAGAGAAATTTGCAATATTCCAAATATTTTTGGAATTTAGTGGGAGTAAAGGGCAAGATATTTTGCATATAACAAAAACTGAGGAACTTTATTTTTTTGTAGAATAACTAGAGATAATTACACGAATATCTTTCAGTACGAAAATAGCATTAGCATTGTTTTATATGTACCAAGTCTCAAATCCACCTTTCGTTGTGCCATTTAGGCTGGGGTTATGTTAAAATGGAATTTTCAGTAAATATTTTTTTTCTCTTTTGTTTTTAAGGCAATCTTATTGAAACTCACAGACAATAAGGTTCATAAACACGTCTTTACGTGGAAAAAAAATGAACGAAATCGGACGAAAAAAAAAAAAAGACAGAATTGGTACCCCCTCCCCTTCATGCCAGTAAACCAGCAATCCGGGATAGCAACCTCACAAAGCATACCGCCTTCGGTCACCACCTCCGGAATCCGAAAGGTGGCCTCCAGAGATACACCCGTCGCCCGAAAGATACCCAAGGCCACCCCCTGGGTGACCAGAGAGGGATTGGGACATCCCCAGGCGATCCAGATTCTACGGCAAACTACACCACCGCCAAGGACCTCAACGGAATGGGATGGACCACGATACCCTTCCCCCTACCTAGGAACTAGAATGCCTGAGGAGAGAAGCTCCCAGGGTAAAACTGGGAAGGAACTAAGGGAGGGATGAGGAGGAAGAGGAGGAAAGGGAAAAAGGGAGGATGGAGGAGATGGGATAGGGAAGGGGGGATTGGGGGGTAATTACGTTCGGTCTGAAAAAGAAGACCAAAAGATCCAATTCCTCAGACCAAGAGCCTCTTCACCACAGCAAGGAGCCCCCCTTGAAGAGGCCAAATTAGCAGAATGAATATTTTTCACCTAAATCAGCAGAAATCGACCTAAGGATAATGAAAAAAAGGTATATCATTATTATTAGTATAATCAAAAGAAGCGCTAAACCACAAGGGTCATACAGCGCAGACATTGATTTTAAGTAATATTAAATCAATTTAAATTATCCTATGATATACATAGAAGAATTTAGATAAAAAAATTTTGTTAATTTAAATGTTGTAGTATATTACTTGGAGGTAGGGTGGCCTGGCTGGCTACCATACCTCCCACACCTGACTTCCTACAAACAAATACTACTACTGACCTCTCACCCATCATTAAGACTACAAATATTTTAAGGTAATGCATGTACTTTGTGTGTATTTTACTTTTTATTGTTTTTAATGACTAGTTCTGTTGCTAACTTAATATATGTTAGTGTAAATTTGTTATCTAGCATTTATATGCATTTATAAGTGGAAAAAATGTCATTCTGCTTTCCAGCAATGTCCACTTTCCTGGGGTAGCTTGGATCCTAACCTGCCATATAAGTGGGGCCCTACTGCATAGGTATTTCTCTGGCAAGTTTGGAGGAAAGAAATGTGGGTTATAGATAGAGCCCCTGAGATATACAGACAAGATAATTTCTAATTGCTGTGGCCACTGCAGTAGAATCTGTAATGCTGACATTGGCCACCCTAAGATAGGGAGCTGAATTTGGAGAGTACCTTCCACTCAGTTACCATACTTTCTTCCAAACTGCAATCATAGAAGTTGAAGTGATAGTGGAAACAATCCCACCAACAAGAGCGTTTTGTTTCATGTATTAACACAGTTGGACAACTGCCTTCACTCATTTAAAATCAAGAAGCCACTCTGTGGTTCTACTGTAATGATAACAGCCCCACACAGCACACTACAAAATTACTGCACAAACACAAATAAGAAACCACAAAGGTAACCATTTCTCAGAGTGCCTATTTGAGGTTTGGGGGATTGTATTTGAAGATGTGGTTAAAATAGGTCATAAAAAACTAACAGCTCACCAGATAATGACAAAGGAGAAGGCTCCTCATCAAAAATGGTTTGACATAAATATTTTATTATTATTATTAACACATTGGCCGATTCCCACCAAGGCAGGGTGGCCCAAAAAAGAAAAACTTTCATCACTCATTCACTCCATCACTGTCTTGCCAGAGGGGTGCTTTACACTACAGTTATAAAACTGCAACATTAACACCCCTCCTTCAGAGTGCAGACACTGTACTTCCCATCTCCAGGACTCAAGTCCGGCCTGCCGGTTTCCCTGAATCCCTTCATAAATGTTACTTTGCTCACACTCCAACAGCACGTCAAGTATTAAAAACCATTTGTCTCCATTCACTCCTATCAAATATGCTCACGCATGCTTGCTGGAAATCCAAGCCCCTCGAACACAAAACCTCTTTTACCCTCTCCCTCCAACCTTTCCTAGGTCGACCCCTGCCCCGCCTTCCCTCCATTACAGATTTATACACTCTCGAAGTCATTCTGTCTCGTTCCATTCTCTCTACATGCCTGAACCACCTCAACAACCTTTCTTCAGCTCTCTGGATAATAGTTTTGGTAATCGCGCACCTCCTCCTAATTTCCAAACTCCGAATTCTCTGCATTATATTCACACCACACATTGACCACAGACATGACATCTCCACTGCCTCCAGCCTTCTCCTCATTGCAACATTCATCACCCATGCTTCACACCCATATAAGAGTGTTGGTATAACTATACTTTCATACATTCCCCTCTTTACTTCCATGGACAAAGTTCTTTGTCCCAAAAGACTCGAAGTGCACCACTCACCCTTTTCCCCTCATCAATTCTATGATTCACCTCATCCTTCATAGACCCATCTGCTGATATGTCCACTCCCAAATATCTGAATACATTTACCTCCTCCATACTCTCTCCCTCCAATCTGATATCCAATCTTTCGTCACCTAATCTTTTTGTTATCCTCATCATCTTACTCTTTCCTATATTCACTTTCAATTTTCTTCTTTTACATACCCTACCAATTCATCTACCAAACTCTGTAACTTCTCTTCAGAATCTCCCAAAAGCACAGTGTCATCAGCAAAAAGCAACTGTGACAACTCCCACTTTGTATTTGATTCTTTGTCTTTTAACCCCACACCTCTTGCCAAGACCCTCACATTCACTTCTCTTACAACTCCATCTATAAATATGTTGAACAACCACGGTGACATCACACATCCTTGTCTAAGGCCTACTTTTACTGAGAAATAATCTCCCTCTCTCCTACATACTCTAACCTGAGCCTCACTATCCTCATAAAAGCTCTTCACTGCTTTCAGTAACGTACCTCCTATTCCATACACCTGCCCCCTATCCACCCTATCATATGCCATTTCCAAATCCATAAATGCCACAAAAACCTCTTTACCCTTATCCAAATACTGTTCACCTATATGTTTCACTGCAAATATTTGGTCTACACACCCCCTACCTTTCCTAAAGCCCCTTGTTCATCTGCTATTCTTGCTCTCTTAATTCTTTCAAAACTCTACCATACACTTTATCGTATTACACTAATAATATCACTTTTATCCATACACTTCTCTATTCCGGGTTGCGTTTGCCATACTCAACAGAATTACTTAATGTATTCCACTCTTACACTTTTTTTGCACTCTCTTTTGTTCCCTTTGCCTTTATACAAAGGAACAATACACGCTCTCTGCCAGTCCCTAGGTACCTTACCCTCTTCCATACATTTATTAAATAATAGCACCAACTACTCCAAAACTATACCTCCGTCTGCTTTTAACATTTCTACCTTTATCCCATCAATCCCAGCTGCCTTACCCCCTTTCATTCTACCCACTGCCTCACAAACTTCCCCCACACTCACAACTGGCTCTTCCACACTCCTACAAGATGTTATTCCTCCTTGCCCTATACATGAAATCACAGTTTCCCTGTCTTCATCAACATTTAACAACTCAAAATATTCCCTCCATCTTCCCGATACCTCTAACTTTCCATTTAATAACTCTCCTCTCCTATTTTTAACTGTCAAATCCATTTGTTCCCTAGGCTTCCACAACTTATTAATCTCACTCCAAAACTTTTTCTTATTTTCAACGAAATTTGTTGATAACATCTCACCCACTCTCTCATTTGCTCTCTTTTTACATTGCTTCACCGATTCACAGATTCAAACAGCAACTTCTAACGTGGTCTATGGAGAGGTCAAGAATACATATGGGAAGTAAGGAAGATAAGAAAATGATCACTGTCATGTAAATCTGTGACAACAGACCAGGTAATGTGGAGTGCAGTTGAAAAAGAGCAAATAGAGAGATCTATTCAAGAGAGACTGATTGCGAGAGGTCAAAATGAAGAAGAGAAGTGAGAAAAGCCTCTCATTGGTCATCATGAGTCACAGGGAGACCCTTCCTATAGGAAATAATGAGGATTAAAAAGGTCTAATAAGAAGAGTGGTGGAGGTAGCGAAGAAACCAGAAATTCAGCATCAGGATTGAATAATGGTCATGAAAGATACAAAAAACAGACTGTATAACACTTGTTCAAGTTAATATGGGCTGCAGTGTAAAGCAGTGAAGTATGAACATAGATCTGAGAGTGTGGCATAATGGCTCACACATGAAGTGTACATTCATTAAATATCTCATTGGGAAAAGGAGTGGATGAATGCAATAAGGAAGAGCCCAAGATAGGATGAATAACAGCAGAGTGCAATTTTTGTTCTTATAAATACACACAAATTGGGGAAAACTGGGAAAGCAACACCTGAAGTTCACCCTGATTAAGCGAGGCCTCAAATATTACACTCTAAGTAAGTCGTGTCTAGACTGGTACAGTCAATAGATTCTACATGTGGTGACAAGGAGGAGGTTGGTTACAGGATGGATTGCTAGGGTCAGAGCACCACATACAGGGCATTCTGCTATCGATCTGTAATATTTTTCCGGGTGCGCAAAGTGCAACAATTTCTACATAATGACATTGGGGTAAATTCCTGTACTAGTAAGTGGGATCCTGCTAATATAACAGAGGATGGAAGTTCACAGAAGTCAAAAGTCAACTTGGCTATAATACAAGAATAGTGTGTGTCCAGGGACAGGTAGTACATAAATGTCAACTATAAAAATAAGGAGGTCGTGGAGCTTGAGCAGCTCCATAATGTCTCCATCACACATTAGAAAACCATGTTAAATGATGGTATGTGAAGAACAATGGTTATGCTGCAAGAATTGAAATGTCTTGGTAAGAAGGGAGAGGTCCAGCATCGTGCACTGTTACAATGTGTACACTACTCTTAAGAACATTAAACACTTTATCCAACATGGTATAGGAGTGCCTTCCTGATATCATGGCCTAAAATTTCTCGAATGTTTTTTGTTAGCGTTTTTGTCATTTACTATGTAATATGCTCCCACCATGAGATCCAAAAATACTTCCCTACTTTAAAATCAGTGTTGGTAGAGGAAGAAATATTAGTGCATGACACATGACACCACCTCTGACAAAGCTTTCTCTCTAGTATGACTTTTCATGTGACTTTTTAAATGTAATCTTTCAGAAAAGTCTCTCAGACATTCTGAACACTGATACAGCCTCTCCCTAGAATGAGTTTGCATGTGTTTTACTAAAAGTGAATTTCTAGAAAAGTCTTTCAAACATTATGAACACTGATATGGTTTCTCTCCAGTATGAGTTCTCATGTGACTTACTAAATGTGATTTTCTAGAAAAGTCTTTCAGACATTCTGAACACTGATATGGCTTCTCTCCAGTATGAGTTCTCATGTGACTTACTAAATTTGATTTTTCAGAAAAGTCTTTCAGACATTCTGAACACTGATATGGCTTCTCTTCAGTATGAGTTCTGATGTGACTTACTAAGTTTGATTTGTCAGAAAAGTCTTTCAGACATTCTGAACACTGATATGGCTTCTCTCCAGTATGAGTTCTCATGTGACTTACTAAATGTGATTTTCTAGAAAAGTCTTTCAGACATTCTGAACACCAATATGGCTTCTCTCCAGTATGAATTCTCATGTGACTTACTAAACTTGATTTTTCAGTAAAGTCTTTCAGACATTCTGAACACTGATATGGCTTCTCTCCAGTATGAGTTCTCATGTGACTTACTAAATGTGATTTTTGAGAAAAGTCTTTCAGACATTCTGAACACTGATATGGCTTTCCTTCAGTATGAGTTCTCATGTGTCTTACTAAATATGATTTTTGAGAAAAGTCTTTCAGACATTCTGAACACTGAAATGGCTTCTCTTCAGTATGAGTTTTCATGTGACTTACTAAATGTGATTTTCTAGAAAAGTCTTTCAGACATTCTGAACACTGATATGGCTTCTCTCCAGTATGAGTTCTCATGTGACTTACTAAATTTGACTTTCCAGAAAAGTTTTTCAGACATTCTGTACACTGATATGGCTTCTCTTCAGTATGAGTTCTCATGTGACTTACTAAGTTTGATTTTTCAGAAAAGTCTTTCAGACATTCTGAACACTGATATGGCTTCTCTTCAGTATGAGTTCTCATATGACTTACTAAATGTGATTTTCTAGAAAAGTCTTTCAGACATTCTGAACACCGATATGGCTTCTCTCCAGTATGAGTTCTCATGTGACTTACTAAGCTTGATTTTTTAGAAAAGTCTTTCAGACATTCTGAACACTGATATGGCTTCTCTTCAGTATGAGTTCTTATGTGACTTACTAAATGTGATTTTTGAGAAAAGTCTTTCAGACATTCTGAACACTGATATGGCTTCTCTTCAGTATGAGTTCTCACGTGTCTTACTAAATTTGATTTTCTAGAAAAGTCTTTCAGACATTCTGAACACTGATATGGCTTCTCTTCAGCATGAGTTCTCATGTGACTTACTAAACTTGATTTTTGAGAAAAGACTTTCAGACATTCTGAACACTGATATGGCTTCTTTCCAGTATGAGTTCTCATGTGACTTACTAAACTTGATTTTTCAGAAAAGTCTTTCAGACATTTTGAACACTGATATGGCTTGTTTCCAGTATGAGTTCTCATGTGACTTACTAAATTATATTTTTCAGAAAACTCTTTTAGACACACTGAACACTGAAGTGTTTTTTTGCCTATTATAAACTTTGTCTGATATGCACACTGAGGTTGTTGTGAAGATTCTTTAAGTGATTGTGAATGTTGATATAATTGGTTTCCTACATGAACAACTGTACTGTGTGTTGCCTCAACACATTGTTTTTCAGGTATTTTAGACATAGTGAACAAAAATTTCTCTCGTATTTAAACTGTTTAACCAGGGGATATTTGAGAATATTTTATTACAGAGAAAACTAATATTACTGTATTATTCTATTAAGCATAGCAAGCCCTAAACCTGTAGGGGTAACAGTGTCTCAGGAATAGAAAGGATGACACTATCAGATATGTATGACACATTAACCTTATGACACTGTTGTTGACACTAAGTGTTGTAGTATCAACACTGTTGTTACAGTGTTGTCACTGTATAAACACTGTTGTTACAGTGTTGTCACTGTATATGCACTGATGTTACAGTGCTGTCACTGTATAAGCACTGTATTAATGTTGTCACCATATTAACACTAGTTTTTGTCACCATATTAACACTAGTTATTGTCACTGTATTAACACTATAATGAGTGTTGTCATTGTATTAACACTGTAGTTAGTGTTGTCACTATATATACATTATAGTATTTACAGAACTTACAGTAGTTTTCTGACACTGAGGTTGGTACTACAAGTTCCACATTCTTGTACCAGGATGACCTGCAGTATTCACACTACAAGTACCTCCTTATTGTACCACTATGACCTGCAGTACTGACACTACAAGTGCCACTTCCTTGTACAAGGATGACCTGCAGCACTGACACTACAAGTGCCAGCCTCTGGTATCAAGACGACCTGCAAAATAAAATTGAAAATTTATGACCTTCTATTATAATCATTATAATTATAATTAAAATCATTATTATTATTTTAAACACACCAGCCATCTCCCCCTGAGGTTAAGGTGACTCAATAAAGAAGAAACACTTTCTCCATCACTGTCTTGCAAGAGGAGGACTTATATTACAATTCAGATGTCCATCCAAACTGTAAATATCCCCACTCATCCTTCAGAGTGCAGGCTTTGAGGGGACTTGAGCTAGAGATTGTCATGGCCATGCTAGCGAGATATTCGTCTGTAAAAACTTGCATTTGTGGACACAGCGGTGCTTATGCTAACCTTTCTATGGTAAAGAAATATACCAATGTTGGATGAATCTTACTGAAGCTAGCTGGCCCAGTGGCTTATGCGTCAGTCTGGAGTTTTGAGACTCTCTGATAGCCAGTACTAACCCCACCACCCTTCTTTAATAAGAGTGCATGAACAGTAAATTCTACCTCCAATAACTCTTTCAGAGTGCAGGCACTGCACTTCCCACCTCCACCCCTCCTTCAGAGTACAAACACTCTGAAAAAGTGCCATTATTACAAACTTAAAAATGTATGTTTGAATCATAAACTGTACTACCTCATATTAATAATAGAGTAAAATACTGAATACAGTAGGGCTCCACTTATACAGCAGGTTAGGTTCCAGGCTATCACTGGAAAGGAGAACTCCATTTTTTCCATTTATAAATGCATATAAATGCCAGACAACAAGTTTACAAAAACTTATATTAAGTTAGTAATAGAACTAGGCATTAAAAATAAAATAAAAAGTAAAATACATGAACAGTATATTCATTACTTACATTAAAATATTTGTAGTCTTATTAATGTAGGGTGAGAGGTGAGTAGTACTTATTTGTAGGAAGTCAGGTGTAGGTAGACCTGGCTTCCAGTCCCATACTTAATACAGTGGACCCCCGAGTAACGAACACCCCGGAAATCGTACAATTATGTAAGTATAATATTGTAAGTGCTTGTGGAAGTGTATTTTTGGGGGTCTGAAATAGACTAACCTATGTGACATTATTCCTTAAGGGAGTAAATTCGTTCGGTAATGGTACTTGAGCAGGCTTCTGGAATGAAGTTTTTACGTTACTCGGGGTCCACTGTATATGATATTTAACCCGTTAACTGTCCGAACGTAGATCTACATTCCTACCTCTAGCACCCCAAACGTAGATCAATGTTTTATTTTTCCTGCCTCCAAATTTGGAATGATTGGACTGAGATGTCTGGTCAGCATAGAATGGGTCTTAACACTCGGTGTGAGCAGTATTAAAAAATCTAGGACCACTTAGTACCTAGTGGGAGCACCTGTTCAACTGAGTGCCAGCTAGATCACACAATGCACCAAACACCTGGAATTCACTGATGTCATGCAGTATTAACTCTCCCATTTTAAGAAGAAAGTGATGGTGACCCAGAGTTTAGTGGCTTTGAGGTGAATATGGCCATAAGTGGTCGAGGAAATATCAAAACCTCAATAATAACCCATGTACAACACCCTTTCAAATGTCTTATAACCTATGCCCTAAGTAAAGAGAAACAATTCTCTTTACGTGTAATATGTGGCTGGCTGGCTGGCTGGCTGGCTGGCTGGCTGGCTGGCTGGCTGGCTGGCTGGCTGGCTGGCTGGCTGGCTGGCTGGCTGGCTGGCTGGCTGGCTGGCTGGCTGGCTGGCTGGCTGGCTGGCTGGCTGGCTGGCTGGCTGGCTGGCTGGCTGGCTGGCTGGCTGGCTGGCTGGCTGGCTGGCTGGCTGGCTGGCTGGCTGGCTGGCTGGCTGGCTGGCTGGCTGGCTGGCTGGCTGGCTGGCTGGCTGGCTGGCTGGCTGGCTGGCTGGCTGGCTGGCTGGCTGGCTGGCTGGCTGGCTGGCTGGCTGTGCTGGCTGGCTGGCTGGCTGGCTGGCTGGCTGGCTGGCTGGCTGGCTGGCTGGCTAGCTGGCTGGCTGGCTGGCTGGCTGGCTGGCTGGCTGGCTGGCTAGCTGGCTGAGCTGGCTGGCTGGCTGGCTGGCTGGCTGGCTGGCTGGCTGGCTGGCTGGCTGGCTGGCTGGCTGGCTGGCTGGCTGGCTGGCTGGCTGGCTGGCTGGCTGGCTGGCTGGCTGGCTGGCTGGCTAGGCTGGCTGGCTGGCTGGCTGGCTGGCTGGCTGGCTGGCTGGCTGGCTGGCTGGCTGGCTGGCTGGCTGGCTGGCTGGCTGGCTGGCTGGCTGGCTGGCTGGCTGGCTGGCTGGCTGGCTGGCTGGCTGGCTGGCTGGCTGGCTGGCTGGCTGGCTGGCTGGCTGGCTGGCTGGCTGGCTGGCTGGCTGGCTGGCTAGCTGGCTGGCTGGCTGGCTGGCTGGCTGGCTGGCTGGCTGGCTGGCTGGCTGGCTGGCTGGCTGGCTGGCTGGCTGGCTGGCTATGGCTGGCTGGCATGGCTGGCTGGCTGGCTGGCTGGCTGGCTGGCTGGCTGGCTGGCTGGCTGGCTGGCTGGCTGGCTGGCTGGCTGGCTGGCTGGCTGGCTGGCTGGCTGGCTGGCTGGCTGGCTGGCTGGCTGGCTGGCTGGCTGGCTGGCTGGCTGGCTGGCTGGCTGGCTGGCTGGCTGGCTGGCAGGCAGGCTGGCAGGCTGGCAGGCTGGCAGGCTGGCAGGCAGGCAGGCAGGCAGGCAGGCGGCTGGCAGGCTGGCAGGCAGGCTGGCAGGCTGGCAGGCTGGCAGGCAGGGCAGGCAGGCTGGCAGGCTGGCAGGCAGGCAGGCAGGCAGGCTGGCAGGCTGGCAGGCAGGCAGGCAGGCAGGCAGGCAGGCTGGCAGGCTGGCAGGCTGGCAGGCTGGCAGGCAGGCAGGCTGGCAGGCAGGCAGGCTGGCAGGCAGGCTGGCAGGCAGGCAGGCAGGCAGGCAGGTACACATAAATACAGTTATTACACATAGTGTAAATTACCTGTGATAACCACAAAATCCAGACAAAGTGCTATACTGTGTAGATATAATGTGTATGCATGACTGGCAAATACATATTTACACTTGCTCAGGAACCAGACTTGACGATGTAGTCATGTATAATACCTGTTGGTTCATGAGTGGCTCTCTCTGAGACAGGGAGAGAGACAAAAAGAGACAAGCAGACAGAGACAGATATGCAGAGACAGAGATAAACAGAGCTAGACAGACAGATAGACAGAGAGCTTGAAGACAGACAGACATGTTTGTGTAACTGAAAACAAATAAAGCCAGGTCAATGGATACTGGTGGTGCCCCGGTGGCCTGGTGGGTGCCCCGGTGGCCTGGTGAGTGCCCCAGTGGCTAAAGCCCTCACTTCACACATGGAGGGCCCTGGTTCGATTCCTGGAGGGGAGGAAACATTTAGACATTTTTCCTTACACCTGATGTCATGTTCACCTAGCAGCAAATAGGTACCTGAGTGTTAGTCGACTGGTGTGGGTCGCATCCTGGGGACAAGATTGAGGACCCCTATGGAAATAAGACAGACAGTCCTCGATGACGCACTGACTTTCTTGGGTTATCCTGGATGGCTAACCCTTCAGGGAAAAAAATCCGAAGAAAATCTTATCTTATCGAATGTCACCACTGCACTGTCAGCAGTGGACTGACACTTGTCTTACATCATGCTTCAAGGGAACTTATTATTATTATTATTTTTACATACTTCTGCATATCCAAAACATTGCTGGGACCTATAAATACTTTGTTTATATTCCTGTATAATGACCAAGGCAGATGTAAATGTCCACCTGTCAGTGTGTTTGTGACAATTTGAGTACAATTTCAATACCTAATATTAGTGTCAGAATAAAGATTGGCTATGAAATCACAAGAACTACTATAAATTGTAATTATCAGAACATAAAAATTATATAAAATATAAAAACGAGAAAAAAAGGTAAGTCAGTCAGTTAGTCAGTCAAGTCATTCAGTAAGTCAGTCAGTAAGTCAGTCAAGTCAGTCAGTAAGTCAGTCAAATCATTCAGTAAGTCAGTCAAGTCATTCAAGTCAGTCAGTCAAGTCAGTCAGTAAGTAAGTCAGTCAAGTCACTCAGTAAGTCAGTCAACTCATTCAGTAAGTCAGTCAAGTCATTCAGTAAGTCAGTCAAGTCATTCAGTAAGTCAGTCAAGTCATTCAGTAAGTCAGTCAGTCAAGTCATTCAGTCAGTCAGACAAGTCAGTCAAGTCATTCAGTAAGTCAATCAGTCAGTCAGTAAGTCAGTCACACAAACTTATGTTTACATCTTTTTATGTGTACAAAGTAACACTTCATTACGATTACAGGTTATGTCTTGTCTAATATCTTTGTTTCCTTCATTAATTCTAAGAGAGTGGTGAAGCAATGTAAAAAGAGAGCAAATGAGAGGGTGGGTGAGATGTTATCAACAAATTTTGTTGAAAATAAGAAAAAGTTTTGGAGTGAGATTAATAATTTGAGGAACCCTAGGGAACAAATGAATTTGACAGTTAAAAATAGGAGAGGAGAGTTATTAAATAGAGAGTTAGAGGTATTGGGAAGATGGAGGGAATATTTTGAGGGAGTTTTTAAATGTTGAGAAGCTGTGATTTCATGTATAGGGCAAGGAGGAATAACATCTTGTAGGAGTGTGGAAGAGCCAACTGTGAGTGGGGGGGAAGTTCGTGAGGCAGTGGATAGAATGAAAGGGGTAAGGCAGCTGGGATTGATGGGATAAAGGTAGAAATGTTAAAAGCAGGCAGAGATATAGTTTTGGAGTAGTTGGTGCTATTATTTAATAAATGTATGGAAGAGGGTAAGGTACCTAGGGACTGGCAGAGAGCATGTAGTGTTCCTTTGTATAAAGGCAAAGGGGACAAAAGAGAGTGCAAAAATTATAGGGGAATAAGTCTGTTGAGTAATAGGTAGTAGGTTGGTAGACAGCAACCGCCAGGGAGAGTACTACCGTCTGCCAAATGAGTGTAAACGGAAGCCTGTAATTGTTTTACATGATGGTAGGATTGCTGGTGTCTTTTTTTCTGTCTCATAAACATGCAAGATTTCAGGCATGTCTTGTTACTTCTACTTACACTTAGGTCACATTACACATTCATGTACAAGCATATATATACACACCCCTCTGGATTTTCTTCTATTTTCTTACTAGTTCTTGTTCTTATTTCCTCTTATCTCCATGGGAAGTGGAACAGAATTCTTCCTCCGTAAGCCATGCGTGTCGTAAGGCGACTAACATGCTGGGAGCAAGGGCTAGTAACCCCTTCTCCTGTATATACATATTACTAAATGTAAAATGGGAAACTTTCGTTTTTCATTTTGGGCCACCCCACTTTGTTGGGAAACGGCCAACGTGTTGAAAGAAAGAAAGAAGTCTGTTGAGTGTACCTTGTAAAGTGTATGGTAGAGTTATTATTGAAAGAATTAAGAGTAAGACAGAGAGCAGGATAGCAGATGAACAAGGTGGCTTTAGGAAAGGTAGGGGGTGTGTAGACCAAGTGTTTACAGTGAAACATATAGGTGAACAGTAGTATTTGGATAAGGGTAAAGAGGTTTTTGTGGCATTTATGGATTTGGAAAAGGCGTATGATAGGGTGGATAGGGGGGCAATGTGGCAGATGTTGCAGGTGTATGGAATAGGAGGTAGGTTACTGAAAGCAGTGAAGAGTTTTTATGAGGATAGCGAGGCTCAGGTTAGTGTGTGTAGGAGGGAGGGGGACTATTTCCCAGTAAAAGTGGGCCTTAGACAAGGATGTGTGATGTCACCGTGGTTGTTCAATATATTTATAGATGGGGTTGTGAGAAGAGAATGCGAGGGTCTTTTCAAGAGGTGTGGGGTTAAAAGATAAAGAATCAAATACAAAGTGGGAGTTGTCACAGTTGCTTTTTGCTGATGACACTGTGCTTTTGGGAGATTCTGAAGAGAAGTTGCAGAGGTTGGTCGATGAATTTGGTAGGGTATGTAAAAGAATAAAATTGAAAGTGAATATAGGAAAGAGTAAGGTGATGAGGATAACAAAAAGATTAGGTGATGAAAGATTGGATATCAGATTGGAGGGAGAGAGTATGGAGGAGGTGAATGTAGTCAGAAATTTAGGGGTGGACATGTCAGCAGATGGGTCTATGAAGGATGAGGTGAATCATACAATTGATGATTGGAAAAGGGTGAGTGGTGCACTTCGGAGCCTGTGGAGACAAAGAACTTTGTCCATGGAAGTAAAGAGGGGAATGTATGAGAGTATAGTTATACCAACACTCTTTTATGGGTGTGAAGCATGGGTGATGATTGTTGCAATGAGGAGAAGGCTTGAGGCAGTGGAGATGTCATGTCTGTGGTCAATGTGTGGTGTGAATATAATGCAGAGAATTCGGAGTTTGGAAATTAGGAGGAGGTGCGCATTCCAAAACTATTATCCAGAGAGCTGAGGAAAGGTTGTTGAGGTGGTTCAGACATGTAGAGAGAATGGAACGAGACAGAATGACTTCGAGAGTGTATAAATCTGTAGTGGAGGAAAGGCGGGGCAGGGGTCGACCTAGGAAAGGCTGGAGGGAGGGGGTAAAGGAGGTTTTGTGTGCGAGGGGCTTGGACTTCCAGCAAGCATATGTGAGTGTATTTGATAGGAGTGAATGGAGACAAATGGTTTTTAATACTTGACGTGCTGTTGGAGTGTGAGCAAAGTAACATTTATGAAGGGATTCAGGGAAACCGGCAGGCCGAACTTGAGTCCTGGAGATGGGAAGTACACTGTCTGCACTCTGAAGGAGGGGTGTTAATGTTGCAGTTTTAAAACTGTAGTTTAAAGCACCCCTCTGGCAAGACAGTGATGGAGTGAATGATGATGAAAGTTTTTCTTTTTTGGGCCACCCTGCCTTGGTGGGAATCGGCCGATGTGTTAATAAAAAAAAAATGCTTATACCTTTTCTTGCCACTTTGAGCAACACTGGTATGCCTACTGGGTGTCATGATTGCTTGGCAGATACAAGATATAGTAATTTAAAGATCAAAACACAATTCACTCTCTTATTCTTCACAAACATCTGGCTTGACACGTATGAACTACGAATGCTGGGACGGTGGCGTGGTAGCTGGGGAAGGCGGGTGGTCTCCCCAGCTGAACCACAACAAGGTGGCCACTTCAGGGAATGGGAATTTGTTTTTCCTTCCCACAAACTGTAAGTAAGTTTATTCAGGTATACACAGATACAGTTACAAAGATTATCATACATAGCAGCATATGTGTAGAGAACCTAGGATAACCCAAAAGTCAGAGTGACTTATTTCCATTCTGTCTGACTTTTTGGGTTATCTAATTTCTCATCATATGCTGCTATGTATGATAATCAACGTAGCATTTTCAAGGATTTTTTGAAAAACTATTTTTTTTAGATAAAATACACCTATGAGTAAGCTTCCTAAAAGAAAATCATAAAATTTGGCTTACTTTTCAAATAAATTTCAATTGCAGTAGAAATTTTATTTAAAAGTATCTGTGTATCTGTGTATATCTGAATAAACTTACTTACTTACAGTTTGCAGGAAGGAAAAACAAATTCCCTTTTCCTCAAAGCATGAGCATTCTTAGGCGGTAAATAACCATGGGCTTACACTTGAAATCACCTGATTCATTACCGCAAAGGAGCAAGGTGAAGCGATCCTTTGCTGTCTTGAAGTCTGGTGCACTTTTCTCTTGCTGACTGATATAAGTTCGTGATGGCATTTTCTTCCAGAAAACACTTGTCTCGTCAGCATTAAACACTTGATGTGGCTCATAGCCACCCTCAGTAGGACTCCCCCACTGAATCAATGGTTTAAACCACCGTGGGCGACCGCGCGTTCAAAAATTTTTCCCCTCCACCCGAACCGTGTAATATCAGTTTTATGTTGTGTTAGATAAGAATGTGCCGCAATTCTTCAATCGTGCAATACCCATAGCGTGCAACATAAATTCGTGCTAAATGAGGGTCTACTGTACACCAAAAAAAAAATTAAAAATTTGGGAAAAATAAAGAATTTGAACAGAAGATATCCAACACTCCCCTTGATACTGGAGTGCCACAGGGAAGTGTCCTTGGTTTCCTGCTCTTCCTCATATAGAGTGGACCCTCATTTTTCATAATTAATCTGTTCCAGAGAGTGTGACCAATGGCGAAATTGAAAATTTGCGAATCCATTTCCCCACAAGAAATAATGTAAAACCAATTAATCCACTCAGATACCCAAAAGAATGAAAACAAAAAAAAATTGACATGAAATAAAGGTGTACATACACAGAAAATAATGAGACATGAATAATAAAACAATAACATGACACTTACCTTTATTGAAGACTTGTTGAAGTCAGGAGGAGGGGAGAGGATGGAGTTACAATTGTTTGAAAGGGGAATCCCCTTCCCTTTCCCTTCCATTGAAGGTAAAGGTACAACTTCCCCTGCTAATAAAGGTAAGCAAATTCTTGTGGTTGGTGACTCACAGGTTTCTGTAACAGGAATAAGAAGGTGAGAGAGTGTGCTTCCCTAGAGCTGGTGTTGGTGTCAGTCAACAGGTTGGATAATATCATGTCAGGTAATGGGAACAAGCCCATTATCTGTCTCAGTGTTGGTGGAAATGATATTGCGAAGGGTAGGAGAGAAGAGCTGCTAGATAAGTACAGGTCAGCTATATATCTAATTATATGTAGCATCTTGCCTAGAAGGGAAGTGGGAAATTAATGGTTGTCTGTCTAGGGCAATTGGTGTAAATTGCTGGCTAGACAGATACTGCAAGGATCTTGCAATCCCATTCATTGACAACTGGGACAACTTTTATGGCAAACAAGTTATGTATGCAAGGGATTGGGTACATCTCTTTGGGAAAGGGGTGGAAGCACTTGCCAACTCGATCGAGAGGGCCATTTCCCACATGCCTAGGATTTTAAACTGATAGAGGATAGAGGTATGGGAGTGTGTGGGAAACAGTCAGTTTCCAACACTATGGCTAATAACAGTAAGTGTATAAAAGAAATTCATCATAAAATTACAAATAAAGACAATGGATCAGGTCAGCAAACAAAGGGAGACAGCAGAGGGAAACAAGAGACTAGCTCCCTTAAGGTTTACTATACTAATAGCAGGAGTGTAAGAAATAAGATAGATGAGCTAAGATTAATTTCAAGTGCAGGAAACATAGATATTATTGCTATAACAGAGACCTGGCTCAATCTGAAAGATAGAGAGTTGCCTTCTGAATGTCACATATAAGGCTATAAATTATTCCACACTGATAGGGTCAACAGGAAGGGTGGTGGAGTAGCGATGTATGTCAGAGACAATTTAAATTGTTGTGTTAGACAAGACATAAAATTAGAAGTGTGTTACAAAATGAAACGATATCTATTAGAAATAGACATCTCCAGTGAACATTAGAAAGAAATGCCCTTCTAGCATCCAACCTGTTACTGGGCTTTTGCAACAAAGTCAGTATCCTGGTCCAGTTATCCAACATATTCAAGATTCATAGGATTACAACTGATAGGGTACTAACCAAAGAAATATATTTAAAATGTTTATTAACAAAGTTAGAATATCTAGGGTATCAAATTAAATCAAATTAAATATAAATATACTGAAAATATTAATTAGGAGGTTAGCTCCTACACTTCTCTCATAAACAATATTATTGTGCTGAAGGCACATACATCTTAACTAGCACAAAGTCAGCAATTTACAATAATATACAAATATGTGTATGTGTCTATGTTAGCTTCTCTAACAAACTGACAATCAGAACAGCTTGACTGAACAGTAATACGACCAATTCAACAAACAGCAATATAGCAAGCGGCAGCAACACCAACTGTCACAAAGTCAGCAATTTACAATAATATACAAATATGTGTGTGTGTATGTGAGTGCTCCAGGTAACTCGTTATGCCTCTTATGACTCGACTCGACCAGTGAATGACTGAACGTCTTCTCATAAACTAGCTTCTCTAACAAACTGACAATCAGAATAGCTTGATTGAACAGTAATACGACAAATTCAACAAACAGCAATATAGCAAGCGGCAGCAACACAGCGTCAGGAACAAGGAGATAAAATAACGACCCTAACTGGGGACCATCAGCAGATCCTCCATAATAGTCACAAACCTCCCTTATTACTGAATCTACGTTCAGCATAACAAATATCCCCGACTGCAACGGTGTACAGATGCCTCAAAGAATTAGGTCAAGAGCTATAGCTAGAGACCTGAGTTATCTCAGAATGTCAATACGACACACAACCCAGTAAAACGTCAAAATCACTAAGTCTAGGCTATTCTATGTGAACAGAGTTACACAGAGTCCTGAGAAGTATGTTTCGTCTCACCACTGAACACATACTCTACCAAACAGAGTCTAAATGACGAGAAAACAAGCAGAGACAAGAGTGAGGTGTTGTCTCAACGAGGGTCAGCAGAGCAGAGAGCAAGGAAGGGGGGCAGTCGCCTCCCACAAGTGTGATCACGTGACTCGCATGTGACTGCTGCCCAGCAACTCCAGAAGCCAGCAGTATAACAAGCAAAGTGCTGTAAGTGATAGTTTGCCAACTCAACACTCTCAAACAAAGAGCACAATATATAATATGTAAATGGTACATCCTACCTAATAAAATAGCTAAGTCAAATAATAATATAAAGCAAGATATTAACGATTTGCTATTATCGAAAATATCAGTAATATAAAATTATAGAAAATGGAAATAAATAAATAAATAAATAAATATACAGTGGTACCTCGAGTTACGATGGTCCCCAAAATCGCCCTTTTATGTAAGTTTATTTTTTTAAATGCTTTTGTAGGTATATTTTTGGGGGTGTAAAAGGACTAGTCTATTTTACATTATTCCTTATGGGGATAAATTCGTTTGGTAATGGCACTTGAACAGCATTCTCGTACGAAAAAATATCGTAACTCGAGGTACCACTGTATATAATATATATATATATATATACAGTGGACCCCGCTAACGTTCATTCCAGATAACGTTTTTTTCGGCTAAAGGTTGCTTTTTACGTTCAATATTTTTTTCGGCTAGCGTTATTTACTCAGCTAACGTTACGTACCAGACCTGTCTTCCTGCTCTGCGCTTGCGCACCTCCTCCCAGGACGCCAGTCCACCGTTGTTTACACTTGAGTGAACAACACCCAGCGCGCTCTTTCAAGCATTCACAATACATTTGGTGTCTTTTTTGGTGATTTAGTGACTGTCACTGTGAAATAAGTCACCATGGGTCCAAAGAAGCTTCCTAGTGGCACCCCTGTGGTAAAGAGAGTGAGGAACACCATCGAACTGAAGGAGATTGTTGAAAAATTTGAGAGTGGCGTACGTGTGGGTGAGCTTGTCAGGATGTACAACAAAAACACAGTTTAGCAGGCATTCAGGGAGTGTAGCAGGCATGCAAGGAGTGTAGCAGGCATGCAGGGAGTGTAGCAGGCATACAGGGAGTGTAGCAGGCATGCAAGGGGTGTAGCAGGCATGCTGGGAGTGTAGCAGGCATGCAAGGAGTGTAGCAGGCATGCAGGGAGTGTAGCAGGCATGCAGGGAGTGTAGCAGGCATGAAAGGAGTGTAGCAGGCATGCAAGGAGTGTAGCAGGCATGCAAGGAGTGTAGCAGGCATGCAAGGAGTGTAGCAGGCATGCAGGGAGTGTAGCAGGCATGCAGGAGTGTAGCAGGCATGCAAGGGGTGTAGCAGGCATGCTGGGAGTGTAGCAGGCATGCAGGTAGTGTAAGCAGGCATGCAGGGAGTGTAGCAGGCATGCAAGGAGTGTAGCAGGCATGCAAGGAGTGTAGCAGGCATGCAGGGAGTGTAGCAGGCATGCAGGGAGTGTAGCAGGCATGCAGGGAGTGTAGAAGGCAAGCAAGGAGTGTAACAGGCATGCGGGGAGTGTAGCAGGCAAGCAAGGAGTGTAGCAGGCATGCAAGGAGTGTAGCAGGCATGCAGGGAGTGTAGCAGGAATGCAAGGAGTGTAGCAGGCATGCAGGGAGTGTAACAGGCATGAAAGGAGTGTAGCAAGCATACAGGGAGTGTAGCAGTAGTGCAGGGAGTGAGGAGTTCCCTTCCAAACACTAAGCCCTGCCCCTGTCCTCCCTATCTTCCCGATGCCAGCAAGTCTCTTCAATAAAGGCAAGTAAATGTTATTTTAAATGTTTATTTCATTATTTATTTATAAATTTTAAATTGTATGTAGTATTTATGTGTGTGTTCTGTATGTAAAACTATAGTTATTCTTTAAAAAAAAATTTTTTTTTGTGAATATTTTTGGATGTCTGGAACGGATTAATTGTATTTACATTATTTCTTATAGGAAATAAGGCTTCGGATAACGTTTTTCGGCTAAAGCTCTAGCTCCTGGAACGGATTAAGAACGTTAGCCGAGGTCCACTGTATATATATATATATATATATATATATATATATATATATATATATATATATATATATATATATATATATATATATATATACATATATATATATATATATATATATATATATATATATATATATATATATATATATATATATATATATACTATATATATATATATATATATATATATATATATATATATATATATATATATACATATATATATATATATATATATATATATATATATATATATATATATATATATATATATATAATATATATTTTTATATATATATATATATATATACATATATATATATATATATATATATATATATATATATAATATATATTTTATTTATATATATATATATATATATATATATATATATATATATATATATATATATATATATATATATATGCATGCAAGACAACCACTATGAAAAAATAGAAGAATTCCAAGCGCTTTCGTGACTACTCACATTATCAAGAAACTATAAAAGGAAACATGACAAGAAGGCTTATAAAGGGCAGAATACACCTCACAGTCACATCACACTAACAAAGACAACACCTCACAGTAGCATAACATGCACAACTCTGTGAAGAGAACATAAGAAAGGACCTGAAACTCTTCCCAAGAATTAAGATTAGTCCAATTTATCATTAAATTCTTCCCAAATTTTATTAATTATAAAAGAATCCAATTTATATAAACCAAAAGAAATATTTATATTATTTTCAAAACTGCTTTTAATGAAACATGATTCTATTATATTCCTCTCAACCATGGACTTGCTTGATACAACCTTCTCAGCATTTTGAAAATCAATTGGGTGGTTAAAGTCTCTCACATGAATAAATAGAGCATTAGAATCTTGTCCAGTTCTAATGCTATATTTATGTTGTTTTAATCTTAGTTCAAGACTTTTACCAGTTTGACCATAATAAACTTTATCGCAAATTTTACAGGGAATCTTATAGACACATCCGACAGCATTTTGGGGGGAATTTTTTATCAAAAGTCTTTTTACCGTATCAAGATTTTTAAATACAACTTTGATATTAAAATTCTTAAGAAAGGAAGGCATATCAACCAAGTTTTCATGGTAAGGGAGAACCGACATTAAAATTAGAAATTTTTCCAACAATTGGGCTCAAAATATCAACAAGCCATTTAGAAAGTTTATAAGAAACTGAACCTATGAAGCTAATAATTGGTCTAACAGGATTACTAAATGGCTTGTTGATATTTTGAGCCCAATTGTTGGAAAAATTTCTAATTTTAATGTTAAAAACAACTTAGATTTAGTTGATAAATTAAGCACCTTGACTGATTTAAATGATTTCAATATGGTTAGTTTTGATGTTACCTCCTTGTTTACAAAAGTTCCAGTTGATGATTTACTAAAGTTCTTATCTGAAGAACTGGTTAATTACGATTTACCATTGCCAGTTCCTACTATCATTAAACTTATTAAACTTTGTATTGTTGATGCAAAATTTGTATTTAATGATGAGTTTTACACTCAGAAGTTTGGTATGGCAATGGGAAATCCTTTTTCACCTGTTCTTAGTAATTTATATATGGAATTTTTTGAAACAAGATTGCTTAACACAATCCTTCCCAATAGAGCTAAGTGGTATAGATATGTTGATGATATTTTGTGCCTTATGCCTAAGAATGTAGACATAAACCATTTCCTTGTTAAATTAAATAGCTTAGCTCATTCTATAAATTTTACTGTTAAATTTGAAGTAAATAACTCATTGCCCTTCATAGATGTTTTTATTATTAAGGGTAACATTGACTTTAAATTTAAAATTTACAGAAAACCTACAAATAATTGTTCCTATGTACACTATTACTCTTCACATCAGGATAGAGTTAAAGTGTCGGTTTTCTCTTCTATGTTTTTGAGAGCTTAACGTATTTGTAGTCCTGAGTTCATAGATGAAGAAATCTCTAAAATTTATGAAATAGCTAATGATTTAAAATATCCAAGAAACATAACTGATAAATCTTTTAAAATAGC
>WNWK01030508.1:0-23452 GCA_009830355.1 Cherax destructor
TCCATACCCCTATGACCAGTCCCCTCACCATCGGTCGTCAAGCTAAACCTCTCAAAACGCCCACTGACATATCCCTATATCCAACTGGGAAAGCTCTCCCACCTAATCCCATACAGTTCGCAATTCCGACGACATATCCTATAAAGATGCACCGTCAGAGATTGTATCCTTACCCGACCACCCTCCTCTCTCATGGACCAAGACATATGTAGAAAATCTAAAATCAATATACACTAAAGCCTGACTGACATAGTCTTGTACGCCTCCAACATCTAAACTGAGGGCTTTCAAACACGAGACCTCCCTCCACGCTTGCCACTACCCTCCTAGCCATACCCGCACATTCTCTAGGTCAGGACAGAAATAAACCATATGGTACGCTGTGTCCATCGAACCACAGCGAGAGCACAAACCATCCGTCACCAACTCTATGCTAAACAATTGTGCTCTCGACACTAAAATCTCGTGTAAAAAGCGAAACCCAGTTTCCCTCACCCTCGGCGGCACTTTCACCTTCCTAAGCCATTTCCACAGCCCTTTCCCAGTCATACATCGGAAAATCTGCAGTACCACACACGACTTCATCCCCATCCTCGACCCTCTCTAATTTATTTACCTTCAGCTTCTCCGGATTGCTGACCACCAACAAAACCCTCAACATTGCTTCACTCACTTTACATTTTACAACCCCACCATCTCCTCACCTCGCGCATCACCTGTCCTACCCGAGCACCACCCCCCCCCCCACCACAAATTCCTGTTTGACGAAGATCTCCAACAATCTTCTCTGCAATCGTATCAACCTCATGCCCCCTTCTCTAACCCATCTCATAACAATTCCTTTACCCAGCCAGTGCCTACCATAACTCCAAATGAAACGAAGGACCCTCTTTTGTAATCTAAGCACATCCTCTTCAACCAAGGGTACACAGCCTACAAACCACAAACGACTGTTAATTAACGTGTTAACTACCACTGCCCTCTGTAAAGTGTGACCTCCCCAGGCCTCCAACCTCCCATCCTCGCTAATGCTGCATCAACTATCACATAATTAATTTTTCGCACCAACTGTTCATCCCTACAAAATGCACCCCACAGATCTTTAAACTATCTACCTGCACCCACCCATACCGCGTCCCCAACGCCCACCCGCCCACGTTCCCACCTCCAGAAGCCTAGACTTCTTCCTATTTACCCATTCCAGACCCCTCCCAAAAACGCCAATGACATCACTAACCCTAGCCAAACCCTCCTCACTTCCCACCAGTGGTATCATTTACGTATCCCACAATCCTGGGGCCAACCTAGAAACTCCCTGCTCCTGACTCCTCCACAACCATACTATACAAGGGATCTTGCAAACATGCAAAAACAACTGTGATAAAGGACACCCCTGTCTCAGACCCCTACCCAAATCTACCACTGTCCCTAACCTACCATTGATTTGAACTCTAAACTGTGCTCCCACATACATAGTCCGAACCGACTCCACTACCTCGGTCCCAAACCCGTCTCCGTAAAATCTCCCATAACATTTCCAGATCGACCCTATCAAACGCAGTTTCCAAATCCAAACTGAGTACACCCCCACTCCCTTCCTGACACCTCTCTATAAACTCCCGAATTCGTCTATGCCCAACCCCCATGCATCTTCCAGGAATCCCTAATTGACCCCCATCCAACAACCCACCTAAGACCCTCTTCATGCAATTGCCCAATACTTTCACAAAGATTTTGTAATCTGCACAAAGTAAGGTTATCGCCCTATAGTCTCCCAATGTCACACCGTCCTTGCTCTTAGATACCAAGTACCAAGACCTCTGCCCTTTCCCATCTTCCCATCCTCTTTCATCATGTTCAAAACTTCTAACAATACCTCCCTCAAAACCTCCCAGTGATGGACGTTAAAATCCCCAGCATACCATCAATCCCATGCACTTTCCCCAGACGCAACTCCTGAACCACTAACAACACCTCCTCCTCCGTGATTCTACCTTCCAACCCCTCCCTCTCAACCCTACTAATACCCTCTCGAATGCCCCTAAAATCCTCTCTCTCGCCTCCCTATCCCTGCCACCCTTTCCAAACCAAAGCTCGGCATACCCACTCATTCCCTCCATTGTACGTAAACCTGTCCCTGTGCATACCTTCCAAAGTCTTCCTCAACCTTGAGGGACAACAAAGTTGTTCTGCTGTGCCTATCCTGAAACTTACGTAAAATGAGTGCAGATTATTTATCTCCCCACAAGACCTCTTTCACTCCACTCCTAATCCGCACTGCATGGAAACTCTCATTTGCAATTCCTTAGTTGCCCTCGTAAAGAACTCATTTCTCCCTGCCTTTTCCATCCTCGGTACTCACCACAATCCTTCAGCTGCGCCTCCAGATACATCTGCTTCCCATAACTAAGCTGTGCATCCTCCCTACCCTCTGGTACAAAAAAATCCTTAATAGCCTCCTTCGCTGGTTCCTCCAACTCACTACATCGGTAACACTCCTCCCCTCTGCCCACATTTTCCCCCACCACTCAGCAAATTTCTCCCTGTGTCCCAACTCTCCCAAGAGCCTAATATTAATTTTCTAATAACTCGGATATATGGTCACGACCCCCTCCCATTGAAGTTCCCCGATAACGCCCCTATGATCTGAAAAAACGACATCTAAACAACACACCTGTCCGACCTGTACCAGCCATGACACGTATATCCAATCGAGTCGTGCCACGTAATCTCTCAGAAAAAAGGTAAAATCCACATTCCATCCTCTGCCTCTGATGACGTCCTCAACCCAACCGCCCTTAAAACTTCTCTCAGCTCATGCAATACACAACCCGTCCCCTGAGGCTCTACATCTTTCTCTCGTATTACACAATTACAATCGCCGGCAACCCACGTAGAGCGTAGATCAAGTCATCCTTGACAAACTCTGCCTTACACCTATGACTAGACACTGCTGGCATGTATACGCCCACAAAACAAACCTGAATATCCCCCACCAGCCATCTACCCATACAAACTGTCCCTCCCCCTCCTACCAGGACTGCAGCCAGAAAGGACTGGTCAAACCAATGCCTATTGCCACCCCTCCCTTTAGATTCCTGTCCTTCCACCTTTGGGATTATACCCGGCAATGTTTCTGGTTGAGTTGTCGATAAAAGCACTTCCTCCATCGCTGTCCCCTCCACCACCTCGCTCCACATCCTACTAGTCACTGGTTCCTTGTCTTGCACCTCCTTCATGACGTTTCCTTCCTCTCCCTACATTCTATCACCTCCCTGTCCATCCTGCTGATAGGCCAGTCGCCGTTCACAAGCGGTGCCGACATGCCCTGCAGCTCCACAAACCCTACAGGTCCTCACTTGGCCCGGGTACATCACGAAAACCTGGGTCCAAAAAACTTCCATTTGAACATATGACTGTATCTGCCATCGCAGAGAGATTTTTACAGAGTAGGTACCCTCTGGCACACCTGCATATACACCCATACTTCATCATTCCTCCATAATTGCATGGATCACTCCATACTTCTGGAAAGCTTCTTTTTTTATCAAAATCCTGTGCCTCAAAAGGGACATTCCTAATTTTCAGCCAGGTGTAATGCACTGACACATCCTTTAAACGTACCTCTAGGCTGGAGTTGACAACAAGTCTCACTTCTTGGTATCTGTCAACAATGGCATCATAAGCTGTGCCGGTGATGAGTTTCACAAAAATCTGTCATGCTCCTTTTAAGGAAATTCCTTAAATATCCTCAGTAGGGATTCCATAGGTGTCTCTGATGATAAGTGGTAACAGGACATCAGCGTAGATCGCCCTTTCAGGATCTCAATACACACAGTATTGAACACCGCGAAGGCTGGGCAGCTAATCCACATAATTAGTACACAACACTGTATTTGTGTCACCGATAGTATCCGGTGTTACGCCCCACGTTGGTAGACCCACTCGGTCAAGTATTATGTATGTTTTACTGGCTTTTTTTATTATATTATCTGTACCTTTGTTAGTAGCTAAAACAAAGATTCCGTACTTTATAATATTATCTGGCCTTAATTTATTTTGCTGTGTGAATAGATAGGATGTTTTGTTGATCTAAACTACTGGTACAGCTGTTTAGTACCCGGTTGGCGTTTAGTCACCATTCCCACTCAATCCGAGGTGACATCTGTCTGGGCTGTCTGATATACAGTAGTACAGTTCACCCTCACCTTTGATGAGAGAAGCATCTCGATTTCTGGATTTAGCCTTCTGGCCCCACGTGAGGTTCCCTAGTGACCCTCCAGCACCTTGAACAGTATCAGACAGAAGTCTCTAGGACGGAATGTGTGTTGCTGTATTGGAGACACTGGAGATTGTCTTTAGCTCTGCCAGGAGTGGTATTAGTTCAAAGAGGACGGCGAAAAAGTCATGGGAGACAGATTCGTCTGAGATCTTCTTTAAGTGTAAAACGTTCTTAATCCCACTTAGTGTGTTATGAAAGTTGTTACGAATCGTGAGAGAATAGTGAATACTCTACATCATGGATATGCTACGGCATACGAGTGAATTAAGGAAGTGTTATGTCTTCTGATTCTTTTGGATTGAGTCAAGCAAAGAGTTGTATTATGTGAATTGAATGTCTTGTGATACTAGAGCCATTCAGTATTATAATGAAGACATAATATGGTGTACAATCTTATTAAATGAACTCAGTGAAAATTTCTAATAATTACTCTGTTTCACGGTTCAGCCATTTTAAAGAATTAACATAAAATCCTTCTATGGTTTATTATGAAACTTAATAAAAACCGGAAAGAAGCATTGTAATGGTTTCTTATTTAACCCTTTATGATTTCTTTTAGAACAGGATATTTAGTTCTGTTCCTTTGTTGCTAGCCAGGGCGAAACAGGCTTGAGACTTGCCCTGGGCACAACATCCAGCTATCAAGACGACCCGTCAGATACTGAATGCTCCTTCTGCTGGCCCCTCCCTGTCTTTCCTATGGCTTCTTCCACTTCGGGCTCCTCTTATATTACACTTGATTTCCATTTTGAATTTTTATTCACACAAAAAATGGAAGATTTGCTGTTATGCAGACTACTGCATTATTGAAAAATAATATAAATAATATCAGCGCATTTGTGAAAGCATATTAAATCCTCCAGTTGACGTGTATTGGACGCATGACGTGATTTGTTTACTCTTGAACATCAGCAAAAAATCGAACATTTTCCGCTACTTTGAGCTCAATTTCAAGGTATGTTTAGTCTGTAAACCATTCAAAAACGGTTTAATCTAATTTACATTATTCCTAATGGGAAAAATTTGTTCGGTACTCGAACTGATCGGCACCCCTTAAACAGCCTTCTGGAACGAATTAAGCTCGAGTACCGAAGTTCCAGTGTACGTTGTGTAGTCTGGGGGAAAAGATGAATGAACCTGACATTTAAGGGTTCATAATTGTTCATAGGTGTTTTTGAACCACTGTGGTGTCTTGGTTGATAGTCCATAGGGTGCCTGCCACACTGTGACCCCTTGAGGTATTTGAATTTTTTTTGATGAATACTGAGCAGTTTAATTAACCTGTTGTAAGATAAAGGAAATCATCATTTGAACTTTTCATGCTGAATGGGATGCTGGTAGAAGGAGTCCATGTAAATCGGATATCTAGATTGGCTACCATCTTTTCCATAAACCAATGGTTACAGGTACGTACTAATAAATCTGAAACTAGTCTTAAGTTTGCCTGATATACTCCAATATTGGAGCTTTAATAGAAACAGTGTAACATGCCAAGACAAAACCATTCTCATTACTAATTTTTTTACAATCTAAACATTCTGAACTACCTCACTATGGTAAATCTATTTAATCATTTGAAATTTGTATTCATATGTAATTTGTAATATAGATTAAGAACTAGTATTAAGTCTCCCCGAAATGCCTAGCATGCCCAGGCATGCTAACGGTCATCTTTGTAATTATAGTCCTTAAATGTAAAACACACATTGTTATTAATACAGAGAAATAAAGCATCTTGAATCATGAATCTTAAATCTTGAATCTTGAATCTTAAATCTTGAATCTTGAATCTTGAATCTTGAATCTTGAATCTTAAATCTTGAATCTTGAATCTTGAATCTTGAATCTTGAATCTTGAATCTTGAATCTTGAATCTTAAATCTTAAATCTTGAATCTTGAATCTGGAATCTGGAATCTGGAATCCTGAATCTTAAACAGCGTCTTTTGAATTAGTCAGTTGAGGGAAAGTGAACTGAACAACATTTGTTGTTTCATAAAATATACATTTATTTTGAGTCACATTCAGAGAGCATTAGCCAACCATTCTACCATGCACCTACATATGTCACTCAAATGGTTCGTGTAATAAGATATCATATGTAATCAGTCGAATATTAGCAGTACACTGTTGATATTCCTTGAATAATAGCTTCTTCCTATAATGGTGCAGCTCAAACAACCTACTGCAATAAAGAATCTATGTGACAAGAAGAAAAGTAGAGTCAGCTTACAATCCATTGAATTTCTCCTGAATCCATGAACCAGGTAATATGTCTGTATGAATAGAGGACACCAAACGAAATCCACTCCATGTTAACCGTGCACCTCAGGGGACTGCAAAAATACATGACAGAATTTCCATTTGAGTAGCTACAGTATATCCAGATATAGTTAAAAAATAAATGACTTCATGGAAAACTAGATATATTTCAGTCACTGTGAGATCCGAGGATGGTGTTGCCGTATTCCATAATGCCTCAACGCATGCGATTGAAATAGTACAGAATGCGACAAAAATTTATAAAAGAATTAAATATTAGTGTTGAAGATTTGATGGAAATCAGAAGAGGAATTCTTGTTAAAATATGAAAACTAATAAACAAATTTATTTTATAAAATAAATATAAATTAGTACATATCCTGTCCAGTTATAATTTTTAATCTTTCAAAGAGGCCAATAATTTAAAATTCACAAACACATTATGCGTGAAGCAGCTCAGAAGTTGTAGTATAACATTATGAGCATCAAAAGCATCAAGAAAATCAGATGCGCCGCACACAGCAAGAGGATTTTCTGAGCTTTCCAAACACTCGGGCTGTGGCTCAAAGCTAGGGTGTGGCTCCAAAAGGATCCTGTAGTGTTTGCTGCCTTTGCACTTCTAGACATCGTCTGCTACTACATAGCTGCCACATTCTTCGAGCCCAGTGGGGCGGGGTTAGAGGCAGTCCAGGGCCTAGCTTCTCCCTATGAGCCCCGTAAGGGCGGGAATGGGACTAGGACTAGGGACAATTGGTCCCAGAAGATAAAGAGGTACAAACACCTCTTCTCATGGAAGACTCTAGTCAATAATGCCGGGGGTCACATAGTGGAGAAGACCCTGGTCAGGACATTACCAGCCACTCAGAAATGATCGCATCAATAGCAGAATTTATTTATTCTTTCTAATTTGTTAGAAAAAAAAACGAATTGAAATCTACCCAGGCTAAAATCAATCCAATTGGACCAACTTCTAACAAAATAAGTCAGCAAGTTTTATGTAAGCCTAGTGTTTATAACATACAAATGTTTAAGAATGGTCTTCAAGGCACACAGATGATATAGGCGTATAAAAGTACATAATGTTCTTTAACGTAGGATAATCAATTACAGTCAAACACTGACTTAATTCTGATCAGACGAGACATTCTTCAGTTACTTTTCAGAAACTTAGTTTGAATAATAAAATTGGCAAATGATAACTTAAACAGCCTAACACCGAGAGATTCTTTCCCTTCATGAAGCGAGTCATTCATTTCATGCGATGCCTCATTGCTATGCCTTATTCAGAGAAAAGTGCTAAACCCGTAGGAGCCCTATAGAGCCTGTGTAATGGGGGCATTCAAATTTGATTCAAGCAAGAAGATAAGTCTGGTTCCTCTCATCAAGAGCCCCTCGCTAGGTCAAGGAGGATAATGAGGCAATAAAATAAACTAATATTAAGTTAAGAGAGGCAAGATGGCCGCTCAGAGGAACCTTTCTCGAGTAATCACAAGGAAACTGATATATGGAAATGGCCTTTGTAACACTGAGCATCGGTCACCCAGGCTTGCTAATACTCCCATGAATCTTCCATAATATTACACAAGTGTTGACAATCTGAAGTTGATCGAATTAGTCTCTTGAGTAATAAACGAAAACTTTTGATTAAGCAAGAAGAAAATGAATGACGAAAATGTTCTCAAAATTAGAAATCTCTCTTCTCGCTAAATTTAAAAACGACATTAATCAGCAGATTTAAATTTTTGACAAGTTTACTTTTAGGATAAAAAGGCTTCAAGGAAGAATATTTGGATTTCTTCCTGAAGCCATTTGAATATTCCCCTTCTCCTACCACCCCATTTTTTTAACAATAGGTATATTTTATTACATAATATGGTACAAAAGATTTAAGAGATACATTGTTGATATAAAGATGGCATATACAGTACATGAGGTGTGAGAGATACATGTCTAGTACATATTGTTACGTGTTTGTCACTGATTATAATACGAAAATCTCATCCAGATCCTCCGAGCTGGGCCGCGTGCCCAAAATACAGCAGGCATTACCCCTCTGAACAGCAGCACTGAGTCGCTGGAACAGAAAACCAGCTTTTCATATTTATAACCTCATTAAAATTCTTTACAGTAAAGTATGAAATTATATTTTATTTCTATTTTTATGACAAAATCCATTTCATAAAAATGACAAAAAAATGGCAAATCGGCATCCACATAGCTAACGAATAATGCAACAAACTTCCTATTAAAACACGTCATCATTCATGGTTTGAAGTCAATCAGAAGAAACATTCACTGGTTAATAAAACTTGCACAACTAAACGTGGGTGACAAGTTTTGTTTTAATATAGCAAACCGATAGTAAAGGTTTGAAGCCGATCAGAAAAGGCATTCATTCAGTAAATTTTCAAATTTTCACTTATGTGCATCTAACCTATGAGTTATCATCATCAATAGTCAATAATATTTTGAGGCCAATCACACGAACTATTGGTCAATTATTGAATGAAAATTAATATCCTTATTTATTCAATAAAATTGGCAGATTGGTACTTTGGCGACCCAATGTTTGCGTGAACCTTGTGCTCAAGAAACCACATCACTGGTGAAAATTTGAAGCCGATCAGATGAATCATTCTCCAGTTATGGCAGGCATTCCAACGATCCCAAGATTTTTCTCTATTTTACATCAACCAATTTTCCTGCACACAAATAAAACCCAACAGGTATTATTCTGGCCCTAAGATGCATCAGCCACTGAATTATGGAGCCGCTCAGAAGACATAAACTAAAATTTATTTGACATGATATAACGGAAATAAAAATTTCACTCTATTATACACATAAAATTATGAAATCTGCACTGATACATTTGAATCTCTCTCTCCGACGTCATCGTATATTTTGTCGCATTTTTTGAACGCTGGAAGCTCAGCCACTGAGGATTTTGGAAGTTATCTGACCCATGCCGGGATGCTAGCAATGGGTTCAACAACTCTGGTCATAAGACACAGAAATATCCAGTTGTTTCGAGATTTTTGGTCCTTGTTAACATTCTCTGGGATGGTTTGTTTTAGGATAGTACTGGAATATTTAATGTTTTACATCACACTGTTGAAACTTTGAAGGCGATTGAAAGAGGCGTTCTAAAGTTATGGGAAAAACAAAATAAAACCTTGGAGGAAAAAATGAAAGAAAATACAGGCAGCCTCTTGAAGGCCCTTCTAGGGTCATACCTAACTTTTACTCTCGACATTATATTTATTTTAAGTCTTATGCTTCTGAATTTCAGATATGAAAAACATGAAGCGAACGCCTTTTATCCTGATATAATTCTCTGTCTGATTGAAATTTGAGAGTAAAACACATAGCTAAATTCTGCATTCTTGGAAAAAGTATTTGAATTTTTATATCCGATTACGTTTTTCAATAATTTGCTGACAAACTAAGCTCATTTGACTAAGAATAGCAATCGTATTCTCTGTCATTAGTGATGTTTTTTTTTTTTAATTTTTATTGGTTTTATATAGAATTTTAACAATTATTTTAGTATTGTTCTTTTCTATTTCAACTTATTGGATATCGAGATCGGCAAAAATTTCTGTATTGTCCCAACCATAATCTAAACGACAGCTTCTGTGATAATAGAGTTTGTCACTATTTTCTACTTGAATATCTGAACTGAATGAAAATTATAAATTCTAGCTGCTTTCTGCAGTGTCTGTGACGAGTGTTCAACTATGTTACTGGTCAATTATAAGACAAAAAATGCTGACCACATATAACACAAGGTCACTTCACTTCTTCAATCTGGAACTGAGAACACAACTGTTGATGTCCATTACTGTACAAAGTATGGACTTCAACATTGCCGTAAACACAGCCTAAGAGGTTACTGCCGTGAATGCTGCATAAAACGTTTTTAATGGACGTTATTGCTGCTGAGTACACTTGTATCGTTGCCATTAATACGAAAATAATTGCAATGCTCAATAGTTATCATTACAGCGAAGCAATTATCACTGTCATGCACTTAGTGCCCACACAGTTATCAGAATACAAACTGCTATAAGTGCAGTGTACACGGTTATCAGTGCTGTGTGCACAATTATCACTTCATTATGTACAATTATTACCGTAATAATAACGTCTGTACACAGAGTTTTCACTGCAGTTTACACACCTCTCACTGCACTGTACACAGTTTTCAGTGACGGATGATGTCCATGGCGTGATAATATTTACCACAGTTATCTTCCCATTTATCACCGAATGATATCCATACTTCAGTCCCAAGTAAACATTAAATTTGTGGTGTGCGCATTTAGCATTTCCTTGTACACCATTGTTATAGCACTGTACACATATATCATTATGGTGTACATATCATGTTTTATACATATTTATCATTGCCTTGTATTCCACGACTATATCCCATCCACCTTCACTGTAAGTTGCGCATCTGCTGGTGTGATTAGATATATTCTGCTTCTGAAGGCAGAGATGGAGTCTCCAGACAAACGAAGGAGTAATAAAGGCAGGAGAAGAATTTCTTGAGACAGTCGGTGGGAAAAACTTGCCCATCACATGAAGATATTTGATATTTTTTTACGAAATATTCACACTCTTGTGTGAGGTGCGCCAGCAGCTGCCTGCTGATGCGCCAGCAGCTGCCTGCTTATGCGCCTGCAGCTGCCTGCTGCTAGCTGCGGTTTCGTACTGTTTTCCTTTCTGTATTTTGTTTAATATTGCGATCTGTTTCTTTTCTTCAGTGTTTACTTTGTCATATATTTTTTGTATGTGTCCAGTAGTTATCGTGCTAACCACCTTCTCTTCAATCCCATTCCAGCAATCACTTTTAGTGAATAAACCCCTAATACTCTCCTCTCAGCTTGCAAATTTAACCTCGGGGTCTTCCTGGGAATTTTTTAAGGAAATTTTCATCGTCTTTCGCATATTCTTTTAAAACAATTGTTTGTTGTTATCCTGTCGCCTCTTATCCTCTTACCAACAAAGACATTTTCTGTGCATTCGGTCTTTCATTGTAACTTATGTTTTGTTTACTCTGGGATGGTTTGTTTTAGGATAGTACTGGAATATTTAATGTTTTACCAACCTGTTTACCCACCTGTTTCGCAAGGAAGGACATCAATATGTGGGGCAAACAACGTACACAGCTTTTCCCTATTTTTTTCATTGTAGCTCTTGAGATCATCATTACTTCCTTATATGGTCTTCGTGTGACAATATTTTCTCCTAGTTTAACTGACAATTTATATTCATCTTGTACCTATTTATTCCTTTACTCAATTTCATTTTTATTACACTGGCCATTTCCCTCAGACATACTGTAATCCGAAAATGAGGAAACTCTTTCACCATCTTTCACCTCTTTCACACACACAGCAAGCTGCATTCTTGAGCTCCCCAGCGCTCGGGCTTAACGTTTCCCCCCTGCATCTCACGATTTTGTCATATTGTATCAAGTGCATTCTTGCTGTCTAAGAAAATGCAGTCCACCTAGTCATTTTTCTTCAGGCACCTCTGTAACTGTGATAGAACTGCAACAAGATCGTAAGGCAAGATTTGCTATCTCTAAATTCATGACGGTAATTGTTCATGAAACCATTTCTCTCCAGATGTTCTGCCAATCTTACACTGATAAATTTCTTCATTACCTTGTAAGTTATTCATGTCAAAGACACGGGACTACAGTTTAACCTCTCCTCTCCATCTTCTTTCTTAAATATAAAGATTTCATTTGCTGTGTTCTAAATACAGTATCCATTGAGTTACTGATGATTGCTTCTGCACGTTTTCTCCCACTTCATGACTCGTTCTCATGTTCTTTGCCTTTGATGTATCCAGATGCATGAAAAGTTTCTTATCTTTTTTCCTGTTGGGTGGATGACATCCAGTGTTTATCAGAGCCTCATGTTCCTTAGTCTCTCTCTGATATTGCTGCAGTTTCCACTGAGAAGAACTCTTTGATCAACACACCACAGACTTCTTGATATCTCGTCCTCCCTTCCTCAGTTGAATTATCTGGTCCTTTTCTCTCTCCTTTCTTCTGATATATAGATGTGAAATAGTTTCGGTTCAGACTAGACCTTTGATGCAATGTCATTTTCAAACTGTCTCTCAGTCTCTCTAACAAATTCATTTCTGGCTAATCTGCTCACTTCTTTGTTCTCATTTGTCCTGCTTCTTTCTGTATTGTTTCCGCTCTCTTACACCTTTCTTTTTTGCCTACTTGCCTTTTTTTTGTCGATCCAAGTTCTCACTGTCTTTGATGTTTCTGCATTTTCTTTGTAAGAAGGTTTTCTCAGCTTCCATGTATTTTCCATCTAACTACACCATCATCTCATACACTGAATTACATTCCAGTTTACTGCCCCAGTCCACAAAGTTCAGGAATTCTCTTAGTCTTCTCAAACGTCACCCTTTTGAAGTCTTCCTTTTCATGCTCTCCACCTACTTTACTTTCCTAACCTTTAGTTGCACTAAGAACTCATGACCAAATGATAACTACAATGCATAGGAATCACATTCTATTTCATTTGTCACATGTAACTGCCCAGTCTCACTGGTTCATGCTCTCCTCTCTCCCTCGTCATGTATCTCCCTTGTCATGCTAACTCATCAACTTTTCTCTAATAACCTCCATCAACTTAGGCCTCCATATTTTCAATCCCCTATATTGCTCCAAGTTCTCCAAATATATTTCTTCATAGTTGAAATCTCCTATTATAATTTGTTTTGCTTAGGTCTAAATGCACTACTGGCTGCTTCCGCTATGTGCCAACCATCATTCAGACGTCTTCAAATTCCTGCCTTGGTCTCTTATTACTTAAAATGGTGACGGATTGTACAGCACTGAAGTTACTGATCTGAGTACCACAGTCTTAATGCACTCTAATAGTACACCTTCCCTCTTTCTTCTCTTTCCTTAACACTTGTTATTCTTATATAATTTCTGTCAACTTTGTCTCTGTGATAGCTATTATGTCTGACATGACTTCAGCTGTTCTTCACTTTTGTGTGATAAACCATATGAATTAGTGTACTACACTCCCATTCTACTCTTTACTATGTTCTGATTTATCTGCACTCCATCTTCATGATGCCGATCCACCAAGAAAATGGAAGGATGGGCTGGTGGGTCAATCCCACTGGGAAAGAGAGCGTCAGTAATAGGGTTAAAGGAATGGAAGGGAAAGGGGATGGGAAGGGTGTAGGGAGTTGAGGACTGGTCCAGAGATGATCCAGTTGAGAAAGGGGTTGTTGTTACTGGACATCTGGAGGAGTTCCCCGAGTTTGGTTGTTCCCACCTCCAGGCCTCTTGTCTCTCACTCATCTTCGCTCTTGACGGATTTTTACATCCCCTCTTACCTTTCCCTCTCTGTTATCTTCCAGTCTGGACCTAGCAATGTTACACGGTCTAGCACACTTTCTGTCATTCTTCACCGTCCTGAGCAATATGGGAGAAAAAAAATTAATTAGATATGGTGTCGTAACCAGAGTAGAATCTGAGGCGGCTACTGTGAAAAGCTCTGTTCCACAAGGCACAGTACTCGCTCCTATCTTGTTTCTCATCCTCATATCTGACATAGACAGGGATATAAGCCACAGCACCGTGTCTTCCTTTGCATATGACACACGAATTTGCATGACAGTGTCTTCCATTGAAGACACTGCAAGACTCCAAGCAGACATCAACCAAATCTTTAAATGAGCTGCAGAAAACAATATGAAGTTCAATGATGAGAAAATTCAATTACTCTGATATGGAAAACGTGAGGAAATTAACACTACATCGGAGTATATAACAAATTCCAACCACACAATAGAGTGAAAAACTAATTTAAAAAATCAGGGAGTGATCATTTCAGAAGATCTCACCTTCAATCGCATCTGCTAGAAATGTCAGGATGGATAATGAGAATCTTCAAAACTAGGGATGCAAAGCCCATGATGACACTCTTCAGGTCGCTTGTTCTATCTAGGCTGGAATATTGCTGCACACTAACAGCACCTTTCAAGGCAGGTGAAACTGCTGACCTAGAAAATGAACAGAGAACCTTCACGGCACACATAACTGTGATAAAACACATATATTACAACGCTACAACGCAGGCGGGAGAGATACATGATTATATACACTTGGAAAATCCTAGAGAGATTAGTACCAAACTTACACACGAAAATCACTCCCTATGAAAGCAAAAGACTCGGCAGACGATGCAACATCCCACCAATGAAAAGAAGGGTGCCACTAGCACGATAAGAGACAACAAAATAAGTGTCAAGGGCCCATATAAGAGTGTTGGTACCACTATACTTTCGTACATTCCCTTCTTTGCCTCCATGGATAACGTTTTTTGTCTCCACAGATACCTCAACGCACCACTCACCTTTTTTCCTTCATCAATTCTATGGTTAACCTCATTCTTCATAAACCCATCTGCTGACAAGTCAACTCCCAAATATCTGAAAACATTTGCTTCTTCCATACTCCCTCTCTCCAATGTGATATCCAATTTTTCTTTATCTAAATCGTTTGATACCCACATCACCTTACTCTTATCTATGTTCACTTTCAACTTTCTACCTTTACACACCCTCCCAAACTCGTCCACTAACCCTTGCAACTTTTCTTTAGAATCTCCCAAAAGCACAGTATCATCAGCAAAAAGTAACTGTGTCAACTCCCATTTTGTACTTGATTCCCCATAATTTAATCCTACCCCTCTCCCCAACACCCTAGCATTTACTTCTTTTACAACCCCATCTATAAATATATTAAACAACCATGGTGACATTACATACCCTAACCTCACTATCCTCATAAAAAATCTTAACAGCATTTAGTAACTTACTACCTATTCCTTTATCTAAATACTGTTCACATATATGTTTCAATGTAAACACTTGAGCTACACATCCCCTACACACTCTAAAGCCTCCTTGTTCATCTGCAATCGTACTCTCTGTCTTACCTCTAATGCTTTCAATACCGTACATTTTATTTGGTATACTCAGTAAACTTATTCCCCTATAATTTTTACAATCTTTTTTCTCCCCCTTCCCTTTATATAAAGGAACTATACATGCTCTCTGCCAATCCCTAGGTACCTTCCTCTCTTTCTGACATTTATTAAACAACACTATATCCTCCCCTGCTTCTAACATTTCTGTCATGATCCCATCAGTTCTTCAAAATATTCCCGCCATCTACCCAATACCCCCAGCTCCCCATCTACTAATTCCCTACTCTGTTTATAACTGACAAATCCATTCGTTCCTTAGGCTTTCTTAACTTGTTTATCTCATTCCAAATTTTTTTTTCTCAGCAAAATTTCTTGATAGTGCCTCTCCCACTCTATCATTCGCTCTCATTTTGCACTCTCTCACCACTATATATATATAATATATATATATATATATATATATATATATATATATATATATATATATATATATATATATATATATATATATATATATATATATATATATATATATATTACCTGGAGTTTAGCCGAAGAGGGCCGGTCTGAGACCAGGCCTCGTGGTGGATCATGGCCTGATCAACCAGGCTGTTACTGCTGGCCGCACTTAAACCGACGTACGAACCACAGCCCGGCTGATCAGGTACTGACTTTAGGTGCCTGTCCAGCGCCTTCTTGAAGACAGCCAGGGGTCTATTTGTAATCCTTTTTATGTATGCTGGGAGGCAGTTGAACAGTCTTGGGCCCCTGACACTTGTTGTGTTGTCTCCTAGTGCACTCGTGGCCCCTCTGCTGTGTTTGTGTGTGTGTGTGTGAGAATGATAGTTGTGGTGTTGGTGTAGTGTCAGTATGTTCGAGAGATGAGTCATGGACATGTAAGTATAACACACATACACTTCCCCAAGACTATGTAAATTATGAATTATGTAAATTCACTGAAAATCGGGTTTATATGAAGGAGATAATTCAAGCCACAGGAACTTATGAGGGTAAATTATTTGGCGTTCAGCTGAAAGTTTTATAGAAAGTTTAAGGTTATTCTAATTCCGTTATGACCATCGGTCAGTCTTAAGTGTTTTATGAAAAACTTATTTTGTTAATAAAACTGTTATCAAAGTTTAACCATGGTTATCAAGCTTATTGTTTAACATTTTAATAATCAAACATATTGTTGCATTGATATAAGATTTCAGGTAATAAACAGATCAACTATTACATTTTGTTGTGTATGCAACTAAGAGGTTAATGAATCAAACATTGTTTGCTGGTGTGGCAGCTGAGGCCAATACACCAGCAGTAGCAGTATGTGTGTAGAGGGGCGTCTTTCCTGTAAATACAGGAGAAAACTAATGGCTGGAAACTCAGACCAGAGGGCCCGAGGTGCTCTCCACCCTTCATCAGCTCGGGAAACCCTTTCACCTTTCCCTCTACCTGCTTGGGGTGTCCCCCTTCACGTAGAAAATGATCTGATTCAGGTGCGAGCCTTTCACTTAGCAAGATACGCTCATCCGTTTTCGCCCTCAGTTTGCAACATGAGTGACCTGATTAACCACAAGGTCTGTTTTACACACCGTGTAATGTGAGTGTTCAAAAAGAGAAACTAGACAGACAGGATTGCCCTTATGAGCAAGAATTTAGTGACGATTGTTATACGAAGTATGTAACTAGGTCCGATAATACTCTGTGACAAGGACATAGGCATTTTTATTTGCGAGTAGAGAGACTTCTTTATTAAATAGATTTCAGATAAATGCAGAAACTCCGCCGTCAACAATGCCCCAATTGAAACTATGGACACTGAAAATTTGGAAGACACGACTGACGGCTTGTTTATGTACACACTACCTCGATTTAGAAAAAAGATATAAGAGAGAATGAAGGCTTTATAAAAATATTTTTACTCAAATTCCTGAGATTAGAATTCAATGTTAGAGTTTGTACATATGCTGACTACCCTGAAAAATCTTGGGAAATAAAATACTGATACATTGACTGTGTACTCACCAAATTCTACTCACCGATTTGTGTTGCAGGGGTCGAGTCATAGCTCCTGGCCCCCACCTCTTCACTGATTGTCACTAGGTCGTCTCTCTCCCTGCTCCATGAGCTTGATCAAACTTCGTCTTAGAACTATGTATGGTTTCTTCCTCCACTACGACACTTTCTAAGCTATTCCACTTCCTGACAACTCTATGTCTGAAGAAATACTTCCTAACATCTCTTTGACTCATCATAGTCTTCAACTTCCAATTGTGACCCCTTGTTTCTGTGTCCCCTCTCTGGAACATCATGTCTTTGTCCACCTTGTCAATTCCTCGCAGTATTTATGTCGTTATCATGTCTCCCCTAACCCTCCTGTCCTCCAGTGTGTTTGTGTGTGTGTATTTGTGAGTACTCACCTAAGTGTGGTTGCAGGGGTCGAATCTCACCTCCTGGCCCATCCTCTTCACTGGTCGCTACTAAGTCTACTCTCTCCTTCTCCATGAGGTTTATCATACCTCTTCTTAAAGCTATATATAGAATATTCCACTTTCTGATAGCTCTATGACTAAAGAAATACTTCCTAACTTCCCTGTGACTCATCTGAGTCTTCAGCTCCCAATTGTGACCATCTTCTTTCTGTGTCCCATCTCTGGAACATCCTGTCTCTGTCCACCTTGTCAATTCCTCGCAGTATTGTATATGTCATTATCATGTCTCCCCTATCCCTTCTGTCGTCCAGTGTCGTCAGTTCGATTTCCCTTAACCTCTCCTCATAGGAAAAACCTCTTAGCTCTGGGACTAGTCTTGTTGCAAACCTTTGCACTTTCTCTAATTTCTTGTCATACTTGACCAGGTGTGGGTTTCAAACTGGTGCTGCATGCTCCAGTATGGGCCTGACTCACACGGTGTACAAAGTCTTGAACGATTCCTTACTGAGGTGTCGGAACGCTATTAGGTTTGCCAGGCGCCCATACGCTGCAGCAGTTATCTCGTTGATGTGCACCTCAGGAGATGTGCTGGGAATACTCACCTCAAGATCGTTTACCTTGAGCGAGGTTTGCAGTCTTTGGCCACCTAGTTTGTACTATGTCTGCGGTCTTCTTTGCACTTTCACGATCTTCATGACTTTTCATCCATTCATTTCAGGAGCCAGTTGTTGGACAGGCTTGCAGCCTGTCCAGGTCCCTTTGTAGTCCTGCCTGATTATATTATCAGCCGATTTAATTCTCCTCATTAGCTTCACATCATCTACAAACAGGGACACTTCTGAGTCTATCCCTTCCATCATGTCATTCACGTATAAGAGAAACAGCATAGGTCCTAGGACTGACCCTTGTGGAACCCCGTTCGTCACAGACGCCCAGTCTTGACACCTCGTCACGTACCATGACTCGTTGCTGCCTCCATGTCAGATATTCTCTGATCCATTACAAGGTCTTTCCTGTTATGTGTACCAGATCCTCTTGCTTTTGCACTAATCTCTTGTGAGGAACTGTGTCGAAAGTCTTCTTGCAGTTCAAGAAAATGCATTCAACCTACACCACTCTCTCTCTTATCTTACTTCTATTACCTTGTCATAAAACTCCACAAGGTTTGTAATACGGGATTTTCCTAATTTGAAACCATCAGTGGTGAGCACAGCTAACCGAAAAGTTAGCTTCGCTAACCGCTAATCCGCTAACTAAAAAATTAGCTCCGCTATCGCTAAACCACTAAAAGGTCAAAAAAAAATAGCGAAAGCTAACGCTAACCGCTAACTTTTTCACATGATTTCAGATTCGGTTTAGTTTTTTGGTCTTTTTACTTTAACTTTTAAGACTTTTAGAACAGACCTTTAGAGCTTCCTAATTAGATATAGAATGCCAAGGTCATATGATGATCAAGTGCCGCTTGTGCAAAAATAGCGATTGTTTATTTTTTTGATGTAACGAAGCAACGACAAGGACACACTTGTCACTATACAGAAGCCCCATACCACCCGAACACATTGAGTTTGCTTTTTTGACTGTTTTCTTCATTAGTTCCAGTTACTCATTGTATTCGTTCATTGTATTCTGCTTCTGTTATGTTTGCATTTAACTTAATTTAGACTTTGAACCCAATAAACTACAAACAAGTAGTTGAAAATCGTGCTTGAAGTTGAAACCTTGAGTCCAACTTATCGCTGCACCAGCGATACAGCCATACAGGTGCACACAATTAGTTAAATGAACAAATGAAATCAAACATCAGTTTATATCCAACATACACTTTATATACTGTACAAAATGCTTAACATGGGTATCATGCCAAGATCAGATGATGGCTAGGCAGATTACTCTCAGGCTGGGCCTTCTCCATCGCTTTGATGTAATGCTGGTTGCCCTTCGTAAGCATCATCCCTTCATGAGCATCGAATCCCTTGACTTGAGGACAAAATATTCATCCAGGTGGGGCCACGGGTTCTGCGACTCCGGGCCCTCAGCCTGAGCGGCCTCTGCTTCAATCACAGCCGCTGCAGACTCTTCAACAACACCCTCAGGAGGAACATAAACGATTCCCCTGTTCATGACGATAAGTGACAACGCAACCCGGTGATTGCTGACACTGTAAGACTATAACAATGCTGCTCAGATGCTGTTGCGTTGACAAGTCACGTTTACACTTAGTCAATAGCGTGCCTAACTGACTGTTGGAGAAACGTCCACAACAGACAGGAACAAACATGTGAGCCGTTGAAAAGGCATTGCTTTCCGACTACCAACAACATATGATTTTTTTTTACAAGACTCAAAATTAGCGGGACTATATTTAGCGGAAGCTAATTGGTCCGCTAACGGTTTCCAAAGTTAGCGGAAACGCTAATCCGTTAAACAAAAAGTTAGTAATCAACTAACCGCCTAATTAGCGGAAATGTGCCCACCAATTCAATTATGTAAGTACATACACACATCCACGGGGGCCATGAGCTATGACTCGATCCTTGCAATCACAATTAGGTGAGTACAAACCCACATACACATTTAATGGTGGGATACACCATCAAATGTTGGACACAATACATACAACCGAGGAAGAAGTGAAGAGGCTGCTAAGTGAGCTAGATACCTCAAAGGCGATGGGGCCGGATAACATCTCTCCATGGATCCTGAGAGAGGGAGCAGAGGAGCTATGTGTACCACTAATAACAATCTTCAACACATCTATCTAAACATGGCGACTACCTGAGATATGGAAGACAGTAAATGTAGTCCCTATTTTTAAAATAGGAGACAGACATGAAGCATTAAACTACAGACCAGAGTTACTGACATGTATAGAATGCAAAGTCATGGGGAAGATTATCAGGAGAAGAATGGTGGAGCACCTAGAATGGAATGAGCTTATCAACGACAACCAACACGGACTCACAGAAGGAAAATCCTGTGTCATAAACCTACTGGATTTCTATGACAGGGTGACAGCAGTAAGACAAGAGAGAGCGGTGGGTAGATTGCGTTTACTTGGACTGTAAAAAGGCATTTGACACAGTTCCACACAAGAGATTAGTGCAAAAGCTGGAGGACCAGGCAGGGATAACAAGGAGGCACTGCAATGGATCAGGGAATACCTGTCAGGAAGACAACAGTGAGTCATGGTACGTGACGAGGTGTCAGAGTGGGCGCCTGTGACGAGCGGGGTTCCACAGGGGTCAGTCCTAGGACCGGTGCTGTTTCTGGTATATGTAAACGACATGACGGAAGGAATAGACTCAGAAGTGTTCTTTTTGCAGATGATGGGAAGTTGATGAAAATAATTCAATACAAGGAGAACCAGGCAGAACTACAAAGGAATCTCAACAGGCTGCAGGTCTTGTCGAGAAACTGGGTTCTGAAACTTAACACACCATGTGCAAAGTCATTAAGATTGGGGAAGGGCAAAGAAGACCGAAGACGGAGTACAGTCTAGGGGCCAACGACTACAAACCTCACTCAAGGAAAAGGATCTTGGGGTGAGTATAACACCGAGCACATCTTCTGAGGCTCACATCAACCAGATAACTGCTGCAGCATATGGGCGCCTAGCAAACCCAAGAATAGCGTTACCATACCTCAATAAGGAATCCTTCAAGACTCCGAACACCGTGTACATCAGGCCCATATTGGAGTATGCAACACATCATAGCAGTCATAGAAACGAAACTCACTGAGACAATAAGAGACGCAATCTTCCACCAGGATATCAAATCCTGAGGAAAGATAAAGGGAGCAAATGGGGAAGAGGGGTTGCAACGCTCATAAAAAAACGATGGGAATTTGAGGAAATAGAAGGCATGGACGAGATTCTAGAAAGGGATAACTGCTGCAGCATACGGGCGGCTGGCAAACCTAAGAATAGCGTTCAAATACCTCACTAAGGAATCGTTCAGGCCCATACTGGAGTATGCAGCACCAGTTTGGAACCCACACCTGGTTAGGCACGTCAAGAAATTAGAGAAAGTGCAACGGTTTGCAACAAGACTAGTCCCAGAGCTAAGGGATTGTCCTACGAAGAAAGGTTAAGGAAATCGGCCTGACGACACTAGAGGACAGGAGGGTTAGGGGAGACATGATAACGACATATTTAAATACTGCGAGGAATAGATAAGGTGGACAGAGACAAGATGTTCCAGAGAGGGGACACAGAAACAAAGGGTCACAATTGGAAGTTGAAGACTCCTATGAGTCAAAGGGAAGTTAAGAAGTATTTCTTCAGTTATAGAATGTAATAATATTGGTAGAATTAGTTGCATTTGTGTCCTTTTACTTTCAGTTATAGAGTTGTCAGGAAGTGGAATAGCCTAGAAAGTGACGTAGTGGAGGCATAAACCATACATAGTTTTAAGACTAGGTTTGATAAAGCTCATGGAGAGGAAGAGAGAGGACCTAGTAGCAATCAGTGAAGAGGCGGGGCCAGGAGCTATGACTCCACCCCTGCAACCACAAATAGGTGAGTACACACATGGCGGATGCGGTCAGAGTGCAGGCGACAAGGCTCCCAGAATTTTAGTGTTTTTAGGGCGTGTTTTAGCTCTTAGCATAAGCCAGTGATAGTGTCTGGGTCAGTGAACAACCCAGCAAGTGACAACGAGGTCTTAATAAAGTGAAATGAACGAGAGGAAGTCTGAAATTTCAGGAAATTTGAAAGTGCCAAAACCTGTTAGAGGCCTAGAAGGCACTGCTGCCACAGAGCTACAAATAGTCAACTTATACTGACAAGTAAACCCAAAGTCAGAAAGTCAAGTGTAGTCAAATTGGTTAGTGCGTGAACTGTGAGATAGCATATAGCAAGTGCGAAAAGATAACAAACAAGCAAAAGGAAGAAACTAAAAACAAAATGAAAGAAACAGTGAAGGTTCGCAATAGACCTCCAGGAAGTGGTTCAGCCATAGTCAGGCTGTGTGTCATAAATAAGGAAACCAACGGTAAAATGTAAACACTTGAGGGGCGTGTGGAGCATATAACACATATACGTATATATATATATATATATATATATATATATATATATATATATATTTTATATATATATATATATATATATATATATATATATATATATATATATATAAGGTTAGTGCAACTTATCATAGGAGCAAAGTATTTGCAAAGGATCCAGGGGACGGAAGTAAGACACTCTCACAGCAAGGGAGTAGCAGCGAGCAACCTGAGACCACCACTTCTCTGCCAGACACAAGTAATGTTCATCTAGTTGGGGTTGTATGGGGCTGAAATAGCACCAGTCTTTGCATGGTGGAATCTAAGAGATGACGGTTAGCTAGTGTGGGGATCCACCAGTACACGCACAAACAAACGTGCACACGCAAATACCCATGTAGACACTAACAAACACACACACACACAAGCGTATTCAGGCACTTGTAGAAGAGAGAGTAGACTGTGTCATTGACAGGAAGA
>WNWK01030509.1:0-23452 GCA_009830355.1 Cherax destructor
AATAATATAGGATAGTTAAAACAAGATAGGGGTCCTGATAAGTACTGGCTCTTAGGGTAGCATGGCCTGAAAACATGAGCAGTAGGCACCTTATCAGGGGCTTGACTCTCCACAGAAAAATGATAACATCAATAGGTTATTAAATTTAGTCTCTGACACATGGACCTTGTATACATGGCTCAAAGGTGGAAGTAAAACATACCCAGACATAACCACTTACAATTTAATAAACACATTACAAGGGTATCAGAAAGTGTTGGCACAAAAAAACAATTGTAATAGCAAATACTTAATTCTTATAGCAAGCCTGGCTTACTGAGACTAACACTCCCTCCACACATAGTTTTTCCATACTACTGAGATTTAAATTTCCTTAATACATTCCTGCCTTAGGATGCTCCTGAGACCTTCCAAATCCCAGATTACAAGCCTGGTCTGATCCTCCAGGACTATAGTGTTCAAGGTGTTTCTAGCACTCTCCTCTCCTCAGTATCTCTTGTGGATGTCTCCTACTTTGGAGGCATATCTTTGGGGGGTGCCTGGTTGCTAACCCCAAGCCTGCTCCTACTCTTGAGGCATCTCTTTGGGGGGTGCCTGGTTGCTGCTAAGACTTGTTAGCAGCAGTATAATCAATATGAGAAGTTGAAAAGGGCTTCTTAAGCTGACAAAGGTGTGAGAGTGGTCATGGGAACTCTCCCATGTGTTCCCTCCCTTGTTTTGAATCCAATCCCTCTCATGTACACAAACTCTTTACAAATTTCGACACGAGAAGGTCAACTTGCCTCTATAAACCTTATTTCTACTCACAATAATTATTACAATGAATACTACTACTAGAAAACACAATCAGACACAAAGAAAATTAATGTTATACGCTATATTACAGATTAACAAAAATTCTAGAGAAAACATATTGGAACATACAATAACATGAGCAACAGAATGCGAAGATAATCACAGTTCAAATACATTTCTTGAGTTAATTAACAGCATTTATTTCTTTCCCAAGAGTTACAGAACTATGCACATGGTAAATAGATAAGGATATAGACAAGAAATATAAGTGAGGACAGTCATGAAATTTTCACAACTAATATTTATCACACCTTACATAAATAATGCTTGAGGGGCTGATTTGCTTCATTACATCGGGCCTTTGAATATGCCAAAGTTCATCCCCTTACCAACCTGAGGAATAACGACGACTGAGCAGTCCTACGAGAGTTGGTAACCCAGGTGCGCACACACTGAAAATTCGTCTTTCATTCCAAGACAAGTGTGCTAGAATTTCTGTAAGTTTGGAGTGAGTAACTATTTGTACGAGTTTTGCAGTGGTTGGTCCTGAACACAATGATACCATCATCACCCAATTTGCAGACGATGTTATCCATGTAGTGTCATCCACCCCCATATCAGGTGCAACAAAATACAGGAGAGTAATAGAGAAAATGAACAAGAAATTACGAAGAACAGCTAACTGGGAGAAAAAGTGGAGAATCACAACTAATCCAGAAAAAGTTCTCATTAGCACCATCGGCTGTCTCCCAGCTACCATAGAAGGCAAAGGAGGTATCTCCATAAGAGGTTCATGGGTCGATATCCGAAACCCTAACAAGATCCTGGGATACGAGATCGACAGATTACTTCACTCCACTTCTCACATCTCTAAAAAAGTGAACTTAGCTAAAGCCCGCCTCGGCCAACTATTCAGATTCAAAGACACCCCTCCCCACATCAAGAAGCACCTCTATAAGATGATGATCAAACCGCTGTTAGAATACGCCTGTGTACCCATATCACTAACAACTAAAACCAACATGCTGCGGCTTCAACGGGTCCAGAATGAAGCCCTCCGATTTTTCACTGGAACCAGATTCAGAGATAGAATCAGGATGGAAGACCTGCATATTCAACAAGACATTGCTGCAATTAATGTCAGAATAGACAAACTAAAGAAGAGACAGCTATATGGCATGTAAGAACTCTATATACCAGATAGAGAAAACCCCCCCTCAACCAGTAAACACTACCGACTATGTCATCAACACACCTCCCCACCGAACCCAAAGAATGACCCTGCAACAAAGAGTTAGCCGTTTCATTCACAAGGACAACTACCCACCACCAAGAATCCTGTGTGACCTCCCCACTGAACCAGAAGAGTGGATACCACCAGACACAGTCTACATCCAACAACGTAGATAAATACTCCCCATTTATGGGTGACCTACCTTTATCAAACTACTTCTTACAACTAACCTTGTAACACTCAAAAACTTCCTACTATAGGACACCACCCCAGAAACTGCTTGACCAGCTCCCGGCTAGCTACCAACAACATCGAAAGCCCAGCAACTACCATCTGTTGCAGCAGCCTTGCCTCCGACCTCAAAAAAAAAAAAATTACAACTTGTATGCATTCTTCCAACTCAGTAGCATGCTGGGATACAGCTGTATATCTGTGTGCAACTGATGGGCAGTAGGCATACCCACCTCATAAAAGTAACTCATGTATAACTCTACATACACACACACTTATTATATTGCGCCAAAGTGGTTAGGCCACTTACCTTAATAACCCCCACCTCATCCCCTCATCCCAACCACTTCCCATGCTTCCATCCTTACCCATCCTTCTTCCTTCCCCATCTTACCGACGCTCAGGTCAAATCAAGTTCAAAGGTAACTCTTGAGAAGTCTGGCTCAGTCAATGACCTTGAGAGGCACTGAATCACCTGCTTGAGACTTTCACCCATATTGACTATGTGAAGAGAGGTGAATGTGCGTGCTCAGTTACCACGGGTGGGGTTCGAACACGCGGTATGGTTTGTTTGCAATCGTGTCATTACGATTTCGTGAGTCAGGTACCTGGGTGCTAGTCGACTGGTGTGGGTCGCATCCTGGGGGACAAGATTAAGGACCCCAATGGAAATAAGACAGACAGTCCTCGATGACGCACTGACTTTCTTGGGTTATCCTGGGTGGCTCACCCTCCGGGGTTAAAAATCCGAAGAAATCTTACCTTATCTTTATTTTCTCCGTACATAGGGAATCAGGGCTCGATACGACGTAAACTGTCAGTGGCTCTTATAAATTAAGAAGAAAAAGAGGTTCCTGTGGCAGAGATGGGGAAAGGTTTGACTTTCCGGACCTTTAGGAGATCCTTGCATCTACCTGCGCCTTCTTGCTGGCCTCAGGACGTATTGGGGACATATATACGTACCGCCATTAGTCAACTTCCTTCCACTTTGGTCGAGGTTTCTTTTCCGGACACTGGAAATCAGGACTCAATACGGCGTAAGCTGTCAGTGGCCTTATAAACCCCAACAACACCAATAACAACGTTTATATCTGACTTCTGCGCCAGCCTTTTTGGGGCCTAGTGCCTAGGTTTTTTGTGTATCCATATGCTCTTGCGCTACCGTCCACAGGATGGATATGGGGTGCACAATAAACTAGCCACTTCGGTGGCAAAATCTAAATCTGCGCCAGCCTTCGTCGGGTGTGGACGTCTCTCTATCGCCTGAGTATCAGTGAAAAATTTCCCCCGTTCTCTCTGGGACGCTTGTCCTCGTCTATTTTGCCCGCCGGGCACTCTACAGGAGGGGCACCTGTTCATCGGCTTACTTTTAGCCAGCTCCATTTTTTCCGCTCTGCGGATAATTATTTAACGGTCTTTGGTGGAAAGCCGGTTACTGTACTCAGGTGGGGGTAAGATTTTTGCTGGGGCTTGGCAAGGTGGGGCCACCGGACCTAATCGGAAACTTTCAAGTTTCTATCTATTTACAAAGGAACTTTTGTTGCTTTTCTTTCATGGCCCAGCCTTGGGCAACACATCTTCCTCGTGCCATCGAGAGGTCGGGCTCGATACGGCTTATGCTGTCAGTGGCCTTGATAACCCCAACAAAGACGAAGTAGTAGTTTATATCTCCTGGGATCCTAACAACTGTTAACTACCACCATAATTACAGTATGTGGTCCATCTTGGCTAGTTTAGTAGTTTATCTCAGTGACAGGATTATTACTCTTTATTATTTTAATATTACTGGGGAAGGGTAAGGTTGAGAAGAGGTAAAAACTATCAATCATAAAAAAACGGAGACTCGTAAGTTTATTCAGGTATACACAAATACAGTTACATAGATCATCATACATAGCAGCACATGTGTACACAACCCAGCACATGTGTACACAACCCAGGATAACCAAAAAAAGTCAGAGTGACTTATTTCATGTTTTTGCATGTCTTAGTGCATTATTATTATGCTTGTAAGAGCTCTTGATCTAGGAAATTGGAGCACAGATCCCTGAATTGAGCTTGATTGCCTCTTCCCCCTCCCCACACAGGCACTGTATAAAACTTAGGGGTTTAGCACTCCCTCATGATAATATATGTTGTAGAAAAAGCAAGTAAGGAAAAGTCATGTGTTGTAAACATGACTGTGTCAGGTGAGGAGAGTGTGAACCAGGGGTCCCACTGAACCCCAGTGGAAATAAGTCACTTGGTCTGATTTTCTTTGGGTTATCCTGGTGGGTAATTTACACTATGTATGATAATTGTACCTGAACCTAAATAACCTTACTTATTAATTCAAGGCACAGAAGAAAATGCCTTGATTTGGCTCTCATACCATAGATATTTGCTCTTACCTTTTGGTTCTGTGAGTTATCTATTTATATGCAATTAGTGTTAAAATATATATGAATTCCATATTTGTTCATTATTTACAAGTCATTATTTCATTATCAAATTTTGCAGGACAAGTGTACATGCTGTGAGAAGAACAATGCCGAAGGTTGTGTCTGGCAGCGTGGTGGTTTCAGATGCCAAAGACCAGCAGGAGTATAGCGAGGATAAACCTCTCATAGTCTACTATTGCCTCTGTGGTCAAATGGCTCTTATCCTTGGTAAGTCATGCTGATATGCTCTGTGTACATGTATTTATAATATTTCTGAAAATGTAAAAAAAAAACCTGAAAGCTGCAGTAAAGTTATGTATGTTATTATCATTAATCCTAACCTTCATCTATTATACTGGGACACCCTGTACTTGGCAAAGACAAATATTAAAATACATCGTGGAGGTGGGAAGTACAGTGCCTACACTCTGAAGGAGGGGTGGACTATTATTATTATAATCATAACAAAGTGCTAAACCCATAATCACTGCTAGGAGGAGTCGAGATACATTGCAGTTTTTGAATTGTAGTATCAGCATGCCTTTGGCAAGACAGCGATAGAGCAAGTTTTTTTGTTTTCTTGGGGGGATGGTCACCCTGCCTCAGTGGGAAACAGATATTGTATTAAAAAAAATCACTCGGATCAGAATTTATTGTTGATTCTGCGTAACATATAAAGTAACACTCACTGAAATAAATATGAGGCTCATCACACTTTTTTCACAACCCACACCTGTGAATACCTCATTAGGATTAAGCATTGTATAGTATACTATTCACAATGGGTGCATTATACCATACATCCCTATGTATGCAAATACAGTTTGGCCATCACTAATCCGGCATCATTGGGACCTGTAGTGTGCCGGATTAGTGAGTTTGCCTGATTACAGAGTGGTTAGGTTAGAATACACTTATATTTTGGCCTTTCTTTGATTAGTTTATCCTGCAGCATGTAAACGTTCATTATTTCTTGTTCACTTATAAAACTGCGTTGCTCTAGACCTTTTAGCAGTTCAGCTGTCAACTAAATTAACCTATCAATGCTGTATAACCCTTGTGGTTTAGCGCTTCTTTTGATTATAATAATAATTAACCTATCAATAGAGACTGCTACATCTTCCTCATTTTCATCACTGCTTTCTCCTCCACTGGCTTGCTGCTGTGGATTTACAACCATCTGCACAATTTCTGAGTCAGTACATATAATGATGAAATTTGAGTCGGTATAATGATAAAATTTGAAATTATGCTAGCCAAAATTAGTGCTGGATTACTGATGGAACCAGATAACTGATTGCCGGATTAGTGATGGCTGACCTGTACTGGACATACAGTGGAACCTCAGTTTTCGTCCTGCCTGGATATCATGCAGTTTGGATTTTGACCACTTTTTTCGGCGAAATTTTACTTGGGGTTTCGTACATCCGCTTGGAAATCGTCCGTACCAGATGCATCTGCTTGGGCTGCTCATATGATCATGATACTAATACAGTGATACCCCGAGTTTTGGCCACCTCCCAACTCGAACAATTATGTAAATGTATTATTGTAAGTGCTTCTGTAAGTGTATTTTTGGGGGTCTGAAACAGACTAATCTAATTTACATTATTCCTTATGGGAACAAATTTGTTCGGCAATGGCACTTGAACAACCTTCTGGATCGAATTATGGCCGAAACTCAGGGTTCCACTGTATATGTTAGTCTAGCATGTATATATGTTATCTAGCATTTATAATTGAAAAAAAAAGGAAAAAAAAAAAAAAAAGATATGTTCCACTTTATGGCGATTTTCGCTTTATGGCGGTAGCCTGGAACCTAACCTGCCATATAAGTGGGGCCCTACTATACAATTATTCTGTTCCAGACACCCAAAAATATTCACAAAAAATTAATTTTGTTAAGATGTGAAATTAATGAGGAGAATCGCATCAGATGAAGACCAAGCAGGACTTCAAATGACCTGGACAAGCTTGACATCTGGTCTAGCAACTGGCTTCTCAAATTTAACCCCACCAAATGCAAAGTCATGAGGATCGGAGAAGGGCAAAGAAGACCGCTGACAGAGTATAGCCTTGGTGGACAAAGGATACAAACCTCATCAAAGGAGAAAGACCTTGGGGTGAGTATAATGCCAAGCACGTCTCCGGAAACACATATCAAACTGGCAAACTGGCAAACCTAAGATTAGCGTTCCGTTACCTTAACAAGGAATCGTTCAAGACACTGTACACCGTGTATGTCAGGCCCATGCTAGAGTATGCAGCACCAATCTGGAACCCACACCTAGTCAAGCACATCAAGAAATTAGAGAAAGTGCAAAGGTTTGCGACAAGGCTAGTTCCACAACTCGGGGGAATGCCATGTGAAGAAAGGCTGAGGGAAATAGGACTAACAACACTGGAGGACAGAAGGGTTAGAGGAGACATGATAACGACATACAAAATACTGCAGGGAATCGACAAGGTAGATAGTGACAGGATGTTCCAGAGAGGGAACACAGAAACAAGGGGACACAACTGGAAGCTGAAGACTCAGATGAGTCAAGGGGATGTTAGGAAGCACTTCTTCAGCCATAGAGTAGTTAGGAAGTGGAATAGTCTAGCGAATGATATAGTGGAGGTGGGAACCATACATAGTTTTAAGACAAGGTATGATAAAGCTCATGGAGCAGGGAGAACAGAGGCCCAGTAACAGACAGCGAAGAGGCAGTGTCAGGAGCTGAGTCTCGATCCCTGCAACCACAATTAGGTGAGTAAATTAGGTGAGTACATAATAACAAGAAATAATAAATTTACATTTAAAATAACATTTACTTACCTTTACTGAAGAGACTTGCTGGCATCTGGAAGATAGGGAGGAGGAGAGGGGGAGGGCTTAGTGTTTGGAAGGGGAATCCCCCTCCATAAGGACTTCAGGTAGCAAGTCCCTCTCTGGGGTTACTTCCCTTTGTCTTTTAATGTCACTAGGCCCAGCTTGAGAGTCACTAGACCCCTGTCGCACAAAATAACTGTCAAGAGTCCTCTGTTTCTGGCGCCTCTTTAACATGTTTCTGAAGTGTAATATGGCTCTTGTCACTGAACTTGTTGCAGAGATGGCTTATTTCAGCTTGCTCAGGGTGAAATTCTTCAATGAAACTTTGCACATCGTTCCACTTTGAACAAATTTCCTTAATCCGTGAAGAAGACACCTCACCCTCTCCATCTTCTTCCTCCTGTGAATCAGTTTCCTCTACTGTGGTCTGATGCTGTTGGAGATGAAGCTCTTGCAGCTCTTCAGTGGTTAGCTCTACCCTGTGGTCCTCCACCAACTCTTCCACATCCTCGCCACTCACCTCCAACCCCAGGCAGTTCCCCAATGCCACAATACCTTCCACAACAGGCACAGGGTCGTCAGGGTCAGCCTCAAACCCTTCAAAATCCCTCTGTTGGACACAATCCGGCCACAATTGTCTCCAAGGAGAGTTCAAAGTCCTGGAAGTCACTCCCTCCCAAGCCTTACCTATAAGGCTTATGCAGTGGAGGATACTGAAGTGATCTTTCCAGAACTCTCTTAGGGTCAACTCAGTGTCTGAGGTCACCTCAAAGCACTTTTGAAACACTGCTTTTGTGTACAGTTTTTTGAAGTTAGAAATGACCTGCTGGTCCATGGGCTGGATGAGAGGAGTGGTGTTAGGAGGCAAGAACTTCACTGTGATGAAACTGAACTCATCAGACAAATAGTCTTCCAAGTTGTGAGGATGAGCAGGAGCATTGTCCAGTACCAGGAGGCACTTGAGTCCCAATTTCTTTTCCTGTAGGTATTTTTTCACACTGGGGCCAAACACTCCAGTGAACCATTCCAGGAAAATTGCCTTCTTGACCCATGCCTTAGTGTTAGCCTTCCAAAACACACACAATTTATTCTTGTTGACATTGTGTTTCTTAAACACACTGGGATTTTCAGAGTGATACACCAATAAAGGCTTCACTTTAAAATCCCCACTAGCATTACTACACAACATGAGAGTTAGCCTGTCTTTCATAGGCTTGTGTCCTGGCAGTGCCTTTTCCTCCTGAGTAATGTAGGTCCTCTTTGGCATTTTCTTCCAAAAGAGGCCTGTTTCATCACAATTAAACACTTTATAAATTAGACACATATGCAACAGTTGGGTATCTTTATTGAGGAAACGTTTTGCCACACAGTGGCTTCATCAGTCCAATACAAAGTAGAAAGGTGTAAGGAGAGGAGGAGTTTGAGGTAATCAGTCCCTCGGCCTGGAGTCGATGTGTTCAGTCCATCAATCTTGTAGGAAGTACAGCACAGGGCCATAGAGGTGGCTTATATGCTGTAGTCAGGTGAGGCGACTACAGCATATAAGCCACCTCTACGGCCCTGTGCTGTACTTCCTACAAGATTGATGGACTGAACACATCGACTCCAGTCCGAGGGACTGATTACCTCAAACTCCTCCTCTCCTTACACCTTTCTACTTTGTATTAGACTGATGAAGCCACTGTGTGGCGAAACGTTTCCTCAATAAAGATACCCAACTGTTGCATGTGTCTAATTTATAACTTGTCGGTTCTCTGAACCATTCATCTACAAATTAAACTCTTGTTCGGGTTTGAATTTTTCAGTATCTACAAACCCCTTAAATTCAGTCACAAACTTTTCAACAGCACGTTTGTCTGAACTGGCTGCCTCACCATGCCTTACAACACTGTGTATGCCACTATGTTTTCTAAATCTGTCAAACCAGGCATTGCTGACCTTAAAATCACTCACATCAGCACTGGTTCCAGGCATTGTCTTGACAAGATCTGCGTGCAACTGCCTTGCCTTTTCACAAATTATCGCCATGGAAACACGATCACCCGATATCTGTTTTTCGTTGATCCACACCACCAACAACTTCTCAACTTCATCCACTGTTTTTGATCTATTTTTGGCAAACATGTTAACACCTTTTGCAACATCAGCTTCCTTGAGTTCTTTTCTCTTTGCCAGGATAGAGGTGATAGTAGATTTGTTTTTGTTGTACATCCTGGCAAGCTCCCCTACACGTACACCACTCTCATATTTTTCTACTATCTCCTTCTTCAGTCCGATGGCGTTCCTCACTTTCTTTACCACAGGGGTGCCACTAGGAAGCTTCTTTGGACCCATGGTGACTTATTTCAGTGACAATCACTTAATCACCAATAAACACAATACAGTGGACCCCCGCTATTCGAGCACTCCAGAACTCACCCTCATTCCAGAATGCTGTTCAAGTGCTGTTACCAAACGAATTTATTCCCATAAGGAATGATGTAATTAGATTAGTCCATTTCAGACCCCCAAAAATACACTTATAAAAGCACTTAAAATAATAAACTTACATAAAAGGGTGAGTTTTGGAGTGTTCGAATAGCGAGGGTCCACTATAAATTTATTGTGAAATGTTTGAATGAGAGCGCTGGGTAATGTTCACTCAAAGGTAAACAACGCTAGACTGGGTCACAATGCCTCCTCGGCGAGGCGCGCAAGCGCGGGTCAGGCGGACAGGTCTGGTATGCGGGCTGATAATCGGGGAAAAATTGGGCCAAAAAAAGCAATCGATTTTCGAGCCGGCCGATTTGCGGGGGTCCACTGTATAATAATATAATATCTTTATTTCTACAAGTACATGTACAAGGTATACAGGTCTAGCTAACATCAATGACATACTACGATATAGAAAGCCGCTTTTTATGCAGATCATTTCGGGCAAATTAGGTCAGTTTTGTCCCAGGATGCGACTCACCAGTCGACCAACACCCAGGTCCCCATATAAACATAAAATGTTTATATGCTATGAAACGTGTTTCTTATATAATTTTGAAGAAAATATCATAAATGGATTAATGAAAATGTCTACATTAAAGTAAAATACACCGAGACATTTAATGTGCCCAAGAGTGATTATTATTAGTAACGTAATGTTTTCCCTCTGCCCAGCAACCACACCTCCATAGCATATAAACAGCATGTTTATATGCTTTGTACGGATTCGCAACAGTGTTTCCGGACAGCATCGTGCGAGGGCATCTATTACCCTCGGCTAGCATATTTACAGCTGAATTGTATGCCATTCTTGTGGCACTTATCCGTATTGCATCTATGCCTGTATCACCATTTGTGGTCGTTTCAGACTCCCTTAGTGCTTTACAGGCTATCCGTAAAATTGATACACCTCACCCCCTAGTTCTTCGTATCCAACTTTGGTTACGCCGTATCTCTAGCAAGCACAAAGATATTGTTTTTTGTTGGGTCCCTGGTCATGTTGATGTACAGGGCAATGAACAGGCAGACACTGCAGCGCGGTCAGCAGTACATGACCTTTCAGTTTCGTATAAAGGTGTTCCTTTTACAGACTATTTTGCGGTCATTGCTACCCACCTTCGCACCCGTTGGCAACAATGCTGGTCTGACCTGCTAAATAACAAACTTCATTCTATTAAACCGAGTACGTATAGGTTTCTGGCCTTCTTCTTGTCACCAATGTCGAGGTTGGGAGACTACACTCTCCCGTCTTCACATTGGCCACACTCGTCTTACGCATGGGTATCTCATGGAGAGGCTCCCTGCCCCTCTCTGTGAGCATTGTCAGGTTCCAGTGTCTGTTCAACATACGTATTCTGTTGGACTGTCCACTTTATCAACGAGCGCGCAGAATTTACCTCCAACGGCGTCTTCGCTCTGAGGCCCTTTCTTTACCTTCCCTTCTTGCTGATGGACCCTCCTTTAATCCTGACTCTCTCGTTGACTTTTTGACAGAAACTGACTTACTACACAAACTCTGAAGATTATACCTTTAGCACCTCCCTCAGTCCCTTCTACCTCGATCTCTTGCTACCCTCTATCCCTGCACTATCCACTGTCCTGCTGCACTCCATACCCTACTAATCATCCATCTCCCTCTTACAACCCATTCTCCCTGAATCCTGCAATAACCTGCAGCGCTGTATGACCTCTGTGGTTTAGCGCTTCTATTTGATTATAATAATAATACAGTAGACCCCCGAGTTTCGTAAAAACTTCATTCCAGAAGCCTGCTCAAGTGCCATTACCGAACGAATTTATGTCCTTAAGAAATAATGTCACATAGGTTAGTCTATTTCAGACCCCAAAAATACACTTACATAAGCACTTACAATATTATACTTACATAAAAGCACGATTTCCGGGGTTTACGAAACTCGGGGGTCCACTGTATATGCTTTGTAACGTGTTTCTTATATAATTTTGAAGAAAATATCATAGATGGATTAATGAAAATGTCTATATTAACATAAAATAAGACATTTAATGTGCCAAAGAGTGATTATTATTAGTACAGTATTACGTAATGTTTTCCCTCCGCCCGGCAACCACACCTCCATAGCATATAAACAGCATGTTTATATGCATATGCATATAAACAGCATGCTTATATGCTTTGTAACGTGTTTCTTATATAATTTTGAAGAAAATATCATAGATGGATTAATGAAAATGTATATATTGACGTAAAATAGGACATTTAATGTGCCCAAGAGTGATTATTACGTAATAGAGAGATGTGCTCATGGAAAATGTAAACAAACCGGGTGGCGCACGCAGTATTTGAAAGACCGCTCGCCGTATAGAAAGTTTTGGTCATAATTTGAACTCGCCGTATTAACTGAACGCCGTAAGGTGAAACGCCGAAAAGAGGGGCCATACTGTACATATTTTATGAAAAACAGGATAAATAAGTATACAAGATATGGATATAGCATGTAATGAAAGTAGTTTGTTAGATTATGTATTGGTGCATGTTTATAGCTACAGTTACAGTAAGGGGTAGATGGGGCAAATAGAAAATGGCAACAGCAAGTAAAAGAGAGATGAAAGGTTATAAACTAAGGGAGGAGAAAGTTAAGGTGAGATATAAGCAACTATTGGCAGAAAGGTAGTGTGGGGGTTGAAGAGGGGTTGGATAGTTTTAAAAATGCAGTGTTAGAATGTGGGGCAGAAATTTGTGGTTATAGCAGGGTGGATGCAGGAGGAAAGAGGAGTGATTGGTGGAATGATGAAGTAAAAGGTGTGATAAAAGAGAAAAAGGTCACTTATGAGAGGTTTTTACAAAGCAGAAGTGATATAAGAAGGGTGGAGTACAGTGGAACCCTGGATTTTGGCCATAATCTGTTCCAGAAGGTCAGCCTAATTCCGAAAAGGTAATATTTCCCATAAGAATGAATGTAAATACAATTAATCCGTTCCAGACACCCAAAAATATTAACAAAAAATACATTTTTTAAAGATTAACTATAGTTTTATATACACAAAACAATGAGAACTAAATAAAATGACGAATGAAATTTATAAATGAACATTTAAATCACTATTACATACCTTTATTGAAGACTCTTGTTGGCGTATGGAAGACAGGGAGGAGGAGATAGGAAGGACTGATTATTGTTTGGGAGGGGAATCCCCCACCATAAGGACTTCAGGTATCAAGTCCCTATCCAGGGTTACTTCCCTTCTTTGTCTTTTACTGGCACTAGGACCAGCTTGAGACTCGCTGCACCCCTGTCGCAGAAAAAAAACTGTCCAGAGAGGTCTGTTTCTTTCATCTCTTTAAGATTTCTTTTTTGAATTCTATCATGTTTCTCACTTTGCTGATATCTGCACTAGCCGATATCTGGGGGTCCACTGTATATGGAGAGTAAAAGAAAGGTGAAAAGAGTGCAAAAGGAGAGCAAATGATAGAGTGGGTGAGGCACTGTCAACAAATTTTGCTGAGAATGAGAATTTTTTTTAGAGTAAGATAAACAGGTTAAGAAAGCCTAGGGAACGAATGGATTTGTCAGTTAAAAACAGTAGAGGAGTTAGTAGATGGGAGTTGGAGGTACGTATTGGGAAGATGGCAGGAATATTTTGAGGAACATTTAAATGTTGATGAAGAGAGGGAGGCAGTAATTTCATGCACTAGCCAGGGAGGTATAACATCTTTCAAGAGTGAAGCAGAGCCAGATGAGAGTGTGGGGGAGGTGCTTGAGGCATTACATAACATGAAATGGGGTAAAGCAGCTGGAACTGACAGGATCATGATAAATGTTAAAAGCAGGGGGGATATAGTGTTGGAGTGGTTGGTATTTTTGTTCAATAAATGTACGAAAGAGGGGAAGGTACCTAGGGATTGGCAGAGAGCATGTATATAAAGGGAAGGGGGACAAGAGAGATTGTAAAAATTATAGGGAAATAAGTTTACTGAGGTGTGATGTCACCGTGGTTGTTCAATATATTTATAGATGGGGTTGTAAGAGAAGTGAATGCGAGGGTCTTGGCAAGAGGTGTTGGGCTAAAAGATAAAGAAGCAAATACAAAGTGGGAGTTGTCACAGTTGCTTTTTGCTGATGACACTGCTTTTGGGAGATTCTGAAGAGAAGTTGCAGAGGTTGGTGGATGAATTTGGTAGGGTGTGTAAAAGAAGAAAATTGAAAGTGAATATAGGAAAGAGTAAGGTGATGAGGATAACAAAAAGAATAGGTGACGAAAGATTGGATATCAGATTGGAGGGAGAGAGTATGGAGGAGGTGAATGTATTCAGATATTTGGGAGTGGACATGTCAGCGGATGGGTCTATGAAGGATGAGGTGAATCATAGAATTGATGAGGGGAAAAGGGTGAGTGGAGCACTTGAGTCTGTGGAGACAAAGAACCTTGTCCATGGAAGTAAAGAGGGGAATGTATGAGAGTATAGTTATACCAACGCTCTTATATGGGTGTGAAGCATGGGTGATGAATGTTGCAACGAGGAGAAGGCTGGAGGCAGTGGAGATCTCATGTCTGAGGTCAATGTGTGGTGTGAATATAATGCAGAGAATTCGGAGTTTGGAAATTAGGAGGAGGTGCAGGATTACCAAAACGATTGTCCAGAGAGCTGAGGAGGGTTGTTGAGGTTTTTGGACATGTAGAGAGAATGGAACAAGACAGAGTGACTTCGAGAGTGTATAAATCTGTAGTGGAGGGAAGGCGGGGTAGGGGTCGGCCTAGGAAAGGTTGGAGGGAGGGGGTAAAGGAAGTTTTGTGTGCGAGGGGCTTGGACTTCCAGCAAGCATGTGTGAGCGTATTTGATAGGAGTGAATGGAGGCATATGGTTTTAATACTTGACGTGCTGTTGGAGTGTGAGCAAAGTAACATTTATGAAGGGATTCAGGGAAACCGGCAGGCCGGACTTGAGTTCTGGAGATGGGAAGTACAGTGCCGGCACTCTGAAGGAGGGGTGTTAATGTTGCAGTTTTATAACTGTAGTGTAAAGCACCCCTCTGGCAAGACAGTGATGGAGTGAATGATGATGAAAGTTTTTCTTTTTCGGGCCACCCTGCCTTGGTGGGAATCGGCCGATGTGTTAATAAAAAAAAAAAAAAGTTTACTGAGTACATACCAGGTAAAGTGCATGGTAGGGTTATAATTGAAAGAATTAGAGGTAGGACAGAGAGCAGGATTGCAGATGAAGGAGGCTTTAGAATGGGTAGGGGATGTGTAGATCAGGTGTTTACATTGAATCATATATGTGAACAGTATTTAGATAAAGGTAGGAAGTTTTCATTGCATTTATGGATTTAGAAAAGGCATATGATAGGGTGGATAGGAGCAAGGCAGCAGATGTTGCAAGTGTATAGAATAGATAGTAAGTTACTAAATGTTGTAAAGAGTTTTTATGAGGATAGTGAGGCTCAGGTTAGGGTGTGTAGGAGAGAGAGAGATTACTCCCCAGTAAAACTAGGCCTTAGACAGGGATGTGCAATGTCACCATGGTTGCTTAACATATTTATAGATGGGGTTGTAAAAGAAGTAAATGATAGGGTGTTCGGGAGAGGGGGTGGGATTAAATTATAGGGAATAAAATACAAAATGGGAGTTGACACAGTTACTTTTTGCTGATGATACTGTACTTTTAGGGGATTCTAAAGAAAAGTTGCAAAGGTTTGTGGATGAATTTGGGAGGGTGTGTAAAAGAAGAAATTGATGAGATGATGAGGGTATCAAACAATTTAGATAAAGAAAAAGTGGATATCACATTGGAGGAAGGGAGTATGGAAGAAGGAAGTGAATGTGTTCAGATACAGTGGACCCTCGGAAATCGAACACTCCCAACTCGCCCTTTTATATAAGTTTATTATTGTAAGTGCTTTTATAGGTGTATTTTTGGGGGTCTGAAATGGACTAATCTAATTTACATCATTCCTTATGGGAATAAATTCATTTAGTAACAGCACTTGAACAGCATTTTGGAATGGAGAATGTTCAATTTCTGGGGGTCCACTGTACAGTGGACCCCCGGTGTTCGTAATTTATTCGTTCCAGAATGCTGTTCAAGTGCCTTTACCAAACGAATTTGTTCCCATAAGGAATAATTTAAATTAGACTAGTCCTTTTACACCCCCAAATATACACTTACAAAAGCACTTACAAAAATACACTTACATAATTGTTCGAGTTTGGAGCATTACGAAAACCAGGGGTCCACTGTATTTGGAAGTTGACTTGTCAGCTGATGGGTTTATGAAGGATGAGGTTAACCATAGAATTGATTAAGGAAAAAATGTGAGTGGTGTTTTGAGATAGTATCTGTGGAGACAAAAATCCATGGAGGCAAAGAAGGGAATGTACGAGAGTATAGTGGTACCTACACTCTTATATGGGTGTGAAGCATGGTTTGTAAATGGTGCAGCAAGGACGAGGCTGGAGGCAGTGGAGATGTCGTGTGTAAGGGCAATGTGTGGTGTAAATATTATGCAGAGAATTCGTAGTGTGGAAATTAAGAGGTGTGGAGTTACTAAAAGTATTAGTCAGAAGCCTGAAGAGGGATTGTTGAGGTGGTTTGGTCATTTAGAGAGGATGGAACAAAGTAGAATGACTTGGAGAGTGTATAAATCTGTAGTGGAAGGAAGTCGGGGGTAGGGGTCACCCTAGGAAAGGTTGGTGGGAAGGGGTAAAGGAGGTTTTGTGGGGGAGGGGCTTGGACTTCCAGCAAGCATGCATGAGCATGTTAGATAGGAGTGAATGGAGACAAATGGTTTTTGGGCCCTGACGAGCTGTTGAAATGTGAGCAGGGTAATATTTTGTGAAGCGATTCAGGGAAACCGGTTAGGCGGAATTGAGTCCTGGAGATGGAAAGTACAATGCCTGCACTTTAAAGGAGGGGTTTGGGATATTGGCAGTTTGAAGTGACTTCTAAACTGTTGTATCTGAGTGCCTCTGCAAAGACAGTGATTATGTATGAATGATGGTGAAAGTGTTGAATGATGATGAAAGTGTTTTCTTTCTTTTTGGGTTTTTCTTTATTTTTGGGTCACCCTGCTTCGGTGGGAAATGGCTGACGTGTTGAAAAAAATATATTAGTCATTAATATTAAGAGTGTATACAATTTTTGTTTGTATAATTTTATAAACATTTCTGATTCAGACTGTTCTATGGAGAAACTTCCGTTGCGGAAGCGTGATGGAGCTCGAGTCATCAATGGATCTCGCCATGCACACCGCCTAGTCTGTGACCCTGATGAAACTGTATTTGTCAGGAGGTCAGAAGGTGTTGAAAGGCAGTTCAGAAAGAAATGTAAAAAATGTGGTCTCCTCTTGTTTTACCAACATACCCTCACAGCCAACATTGTCTTTGTTGTTAAGGTAATTACATACTAATTTACACTAGTACCCTAATTCTAAATAAATAAGTACAGTGGACCACAAATTAAACAGTGGAATTTACATACTGTACTTCCAGCAGTGTGAAGTCACCTTTCATGGATGTTCAGGTTTAGGCATTGTTTCTTTAAGGGTTACTTTTTTTATTCCTACTCAGCAATAGAATACTGCAGTGAAGTTGTAATGGCCCAATTTTAGAAATTTCCTTTCTTATTAAATTTAGTGAATTAATTATAATTGTAATCCTTTTTTTACGCACTCTCATTATTATCATTTTTTTAACACACCGGCTGTCTCCCACCAAGGTAGGGTGACCCCAAAAAAGAAACACGTTCACCATCATTCACTCTTTTTCTGTCTTGCCAGAGGCGTGCTAATATTGTACTACTGTTCAGATGCCTCTCGAAATCGCAAATTTCCCCACCCCTCCTTCAGAGTGTAGGCACTATACTTTCCACCTTCGGGACTCAAGTCTGGCTAACCAGTTTCCCTTCAGCCCTTCACAGAATATCTTTCTCACACTCCAATAGCTCATCAAGTTCCAAAAACCATTTGCCTTCACTCACTCCTATCAAACACATTTACACTCGCCTACTGGATGTCCAAGCCCCTCACATGCAAAATCTCCTTTACCCCCTCCCTCCAACCTTTCCTAGGGTGACCCCCACCCAGCCTTATTAATATTAATATTATTATTATTATTATATTCACAAGAAAATGTTAATCTCTCTTAGGTATTCATAGCTGTAAGAGTTGTCTATAATCTATTTCCTTTCCATATCTATTATTTTCTTTGAAGTTGCTCAAGCAATATCATTTATATTTTTTAGGGTAGTGTGGTGCAGAGTGGAGGGAAGTCCGTTGCACAGCAGGTTGCAGATAAGCCTAAAGATCGTATTCTTATTACTCGCCATACTAAGAATATGGGCAAATTCTCATCGGTTACTGTGTCAACAATTGATGAAGAGGAAGACGAAATTGAGGCAGTGAGTATAATGTGTAAAAACAATCCAAAACCCAGCAAAAGTTTGGGTGCATAAAGATGATGGTAGTACAGCAGGTTTTTTGTGTTATTATATCAAGCTCATTCATCTTTCTTGTAGCTTCATGACAATATTGTTATTCATGTTGGCTTTTTGTTTTTTAGCTCGTACAGTACAGTATATGTATAAAAGTGTACAAGATGAGAAGCTTATGTGTACAGTAGGTCATACATCAGGTAAACAGGTAGATGTTTATTTACTACAACAACTGAGCACAAAAGTTTTGTTGGATTTGCTCTCATCAAGTTTCCAGCATATTAAGATTTTTTGTTTTAACATAACAGGTGTCTGTCACTGAGGCAGGATTACCCTGTCACTGAGGCAGGATTACCCTGTCACTGAGGCAGGATTATTCTGTCACTGAGGCAGGATTACCCTGTCACTGAGGCAGGATTACCCTGTCACTGAGGCAGGATTACCCTGTCACTGAGGCAGGATTACCCTGTCACTGAGGCAGGATTACCTGAAAAAGAAGAAATGTAAAGTTTTCTTCTTTTTACATTTAGTAATTTATACAGGAGAAAGGGTTACTAGCCCCTTGCTCCCGGCATTTTAGTTGCCTCTTACAACATGCATGGTTTATGGAGGAGGGATTCTTCTTCACTTCCCCATGGAGACACTAAGAATTACAAACATTATATTACTGTAAATGGGAAGCTGCTGCCCCTATAAATAAAGCACATGGTTTTAAAACAATTAAGAATGAGACACTTAAGCAACATTCTTCAACTTATGGGCTTTCTAAACCATTTACATCATATTTAAAAAAAATTTCTTTTATTTCAGAGAGAAGTTGCAGATTCCTATGCTAACAATGCCAGAATTATTGAAAAGCAATTAGAACGGAAAGGTATGAATAAACGTAAGAGTCAGCTTGCATCAGACGAGAGTTCTTCTGCGAAGCAAGTTCGTGGGACACTCATTAACCAGTAGCTATGTACAGGGGCAGTTCTATTATGAAACTTATGAAGCTTAAACTTCAGGGCCCCTAATCCCAAAGGGACCCCCATAACAGTTCAAGCTTCAGGGTCCCAAAAATGTAGCTCTGCCGCTGGCTATGTATATGTTGTGTGTGGGCCTTGAGTAGTAATATTCTACCTAATCACATGGTCAGGTAGACCCAGCCTCAGGCTGATTGTGAGAGTAGAAAAGCTTGAACCTAATTACAGGTAAAAACAAAAATATTTATTTGAAAACATTGGTTTTTAAATGTGTTACAATAAATTGGCAAAAGTTTATTAATTAGTTGACTTTAATATTTTGTGAGCAAGTACAGTGGTACCTCGAGTTACGATGGTCCCCAAAATCGCCCTTTTATGTAAGTTTATTTTTTTAAATGCTTTTGTAGGTATATTTTTTGGGGTGTAAAAGGACTAGTCTATTTTACATTATTCCTTATGGGGATAAATTCGTTTGGTAATGGCACTTGAACAGCATTCTCGAACGAAAAAATATTGTAACTCGAGGTACCACTGTATGTATCTTTGTTAATACCAAGGGATGTAAAATTTAGGTGCAGTAAGTCTTACTTGATTTCTTGGTGCCTCGATGCTGGTGAGGTCTCTTGATCCAAAGAATAGGACTTATCCTCCCCTTTATAATAATAATAATAATAATATCTTTATTTCTACAAGTACTTGTACAAGGTATACAGGCCTAGCTGACATCAATGACATACTACATACTAGTACAGTGGACCCCCGAGTTATGAACACCCCGGAAATCATACAATTATGCAAGTATAATATTATATGTGCTTTTGTAAGTGTATTTTTGGGGGTCTGAAATGGACTAACCTACTTGACATTATTTCTTAAGGGAGTAAATTCATTCGATAATGGCACTTCTGGAATGAATTTTGTTTGTAATTCGGGGGTCCACTGTACAGTGGTCCCTCGGTTTTCGTGCATCTCCAAACTCGAACATTTATGTAAGTGTATTTTTGTAAGTGCTGTTGCAAGTGTATTTTTGGGGGTCTGAAATAGACTAACCTACGTGACATTATTTCTTAAGGAAGTAAATTCGTTCGGTAATGGCACTTGAGCAGCATTCTGGAACGAATTTTCGGCGAAAACTGAGGGACCACTGTATATAGAAAGCCACTTGTTATGAGGAACATTTCGAGCAAATTAGATCAGTTTTGTCCCAGGATGCGACCTACACTAGTCCACTAACACTCAGGTACCCATTTTACTGATGGGTGAACAGGGACAACAGGTGTAAGGAAACACGCTCAATGTTTCCACCCTTGTTGGGAATCAAACTCAGACCCCTCAGCGTGTGAATTGAGAGATTTGCCTACCAGGCCATGAGCTACCTCATCCTTGGATCAAACCTGAATGCCTCCCATTCCCAAGGCACTGTAAGACCACTGCAGGCTTAGTGGTTTCCCCTAATTAAAATAAATTATTATTATTATTAGTATATGTATTCATGAGGAAGCACAAAATTAGAAAGGGTCATACAGTGTCTGAGGAATGGGAAGTAAATAGGTTTCATCTGAGGAAAAGGAGGATAGCTCCAATTTCTTGAATCAAGAGCCCTTTTCCAGCATCACCCACTTGAAGAGTGTTCACATTGAAAGGAAGTTTGCCTTTACAACCTTTAATAAGTTTAGCACTTCATTTTTGAATCTACACTGTACCTAATAATTTTCTACTCCTTAAGGTTCATACACTGTTAAATTGTGAACAGTTCAGGAATATTTTGACTAGACTTCTGGTTGGATGTGGCCTTGATCATACTTTTGGTGGAATGTGACTTTTGATAGGATGTTGCTCTAGGGTTTCCGCAATGTGAAACAATGAATAATCCAGAAATATTTTGATTAATCTTTTCATATGGCATGAATGAATGATAGGTGCTGTATAACTCCTTTGGGTTTAGTGCTTCCCATTAATTAAAATAAAAAAAATATTTAAAAAAATAATATCAGACCATGTAACTCAGTGGTTATATTAAATCTTTATACATATGTATATTATTGTCGTTTCCCTCTGCATATTTCCTTGTATGGTAATGTATTGTAATAATAATAATAATAATTTCTACAAGTACATGTACAAGGTGTACAGACCATAGCTGACATCAGTGACACTATAGAAGGCCCCTGGTTATGCAGAGCATTTCGAGTAAATTAGGTCAATTTTGTCTCCAGGACCTCTTTAAGGGGGGCTCCTTGTCGTGGTAAAGAGGCTATCGGTCTGAGGAATTGGACCTCTTGATCTTCTTCCTCAGACTGAACCTAATTACCCCCCAATCCCCCCTCCCTTTTCCCATCTTCCCCATCCTCCCTTTTCCCTTTCCTCCTCCCCCTCCTCCTCATCCCTCCCTTATTTCCTTCCCATTTTTACCCTGGGAGCTTCTCTCCACAGGCATTCTAGTTCCTAGGTAGGGGGAAGGGTACCGTGGTCCATTCCTATTCCGTTGAGGTTCTTGGCGGTGGTGTAGTTTGCCGTGGAATCTGGATCGCCTGGGGATGTCCCGATCCCTCTCCGGTCTCCCGGGGGGTGGCCTTGGGTATCTTTCGGGCGACGGGTGTATCTCTGGAGGCCACCTTTCGGATTCCGGGGGTGGTGGCTCAAGGCGGTATGCTTTGTGGCAGATATCCGGCCGCCCTCTCTTTTGTCCGCCGAGGTGGCTCGGTGGATGTGAGGTTGCTATCCCGGATTGCTGGTTTACTGGCATGAAGGGTAGGGTATGGCACGGGTTCCATGCAGCATCTGCACTACTTGCGGTGTTGAGGTCCTCTTGGGCGCGGAGGGGATTTACGCCCTTTCATTCCTCCTAGGAGCTATTCCTCCACGTTCCCCCCTTTTTTTATTCTTTTTTATTTTTATTTTCTTTTCTTCTTCTTTTTTTTCTTAAAAACAAAAAGAAAGAAGTAACCTAACCATGGATGCCCTAATCCGTGACTCTACGCCCGGGCCCCTTGATACCACACCTAGTTCTGACCCTACCTTGATAACGGATAACTCTTCGGACAACCCTAATACCCCTGTACCTGAAGCAGGTGCCAGTTCGTCACCTGCTTCAGGTCCCAGGGACCCGACTGGCCCTTTCGATACATCTGACCTTTGCTCTTCTCTGACCTTGATTCCGGCCTCCTCGACGGTGGGCTTTTCAAACGCCGCCCCCCCGCTGGGGACCCCTGGTCCCACCCCAAAACGAAAACCCACAAAATGACGATTGACACTTTCTTCTCGTTCATCTCAAAACGAAAGCTCGTCCCCACTCCCCTTAAACCTCTGTTTCAAACTACTCAATGGACAAAGTTTTACTCTTCGCCCACTTCTCCTAAAACCTATCTTTCAGACCATAATAATAATAATAAATAAAAATAATTTTTATTTCAATGCATGTTACAAGTGACAATGTTATTGGTAGTTCCAAATATAATACAATTATAAAAATGTAATGAAGGAGAGCCACTGGCATGCCTGGCATTAGGGGCAGTTTATTCTAGAGACTTATTCACTAAGTACTTAATGCTAAAGAAATTGATTGAGTTTTTTAGTTCTATATTATTTAAATTTTAAATGGTTATACATACTATTTAAAAAAACAATACAAGAGAAATTGGTTGAGTTTAATCTAGTTTAGAATTTATTTCAAATTCAGTATGTTGATGCTATACTAGTATAATAACAATACTAGAAATAGTTTTTAATTTCATCTAGGTATATATTTTATTTCAAATTAAGAAAAATGATGATCTATAAGATTTTAAATGACAATATGATATGGATTGCAACAAGTGTTAGGAGGATGAACATATCAAAAAAGAGATCTTCTTTAAATAAAATAAATTGGGTTTGGAAGTTTGTTACAGTATGAGTATTTAGTATAGGGTAGTAGGTGACTTTTGAGAAAGTTGAATTGATTTTCCGACAAAGGGTTTAAATTGATATTTACTGGTAATGAATTCCAGATTTTGGGGCCCCCTTTTTGTGCATAGAATTTTTACATTGGTTAGTATGGACTCGGGGTGTCAAATAGTGATCTGTGTCTTGTGTCATGTTCGTGGGGCCTATTAAAGTTGTTGAGGAAAT
>WNWK01030510.1:0-23451 GCA_009830355.1 Cherax destructor
CCACTCTAGACAGCATACCCCACCAATATTCAAAAGTCTCAAACTACTCACCGTAAAGAACATTCATACTTACTCTTGTGCCTACTACATATATAAAACTTTACACTCTAATATAAACCCTCTGCTCAAAATTCTCCTCACCAACTTTAACCCTTTCAGGGTCCAAGGGGGGTCTCCGAAACTCGTTCTCAGGGTCCAAGAATTTAAAAAAAAAAAAAATTATTTTTTTCTTATGAAATGATAGAGAATCTTTTTCCGATCATAACGCCACAAAAATTATGAAATTTGATCGAAAACTAACGGAATTATGCTTTCGCGAAGTTAGCGGCAACCATGACACTTACGCATAGGCGATTTCGCCCACTTTGAGCCCTATTTTCGGCAAATTCCAATGTTTCAGGCAACTAAAATTATAGCTATTTTGGTAGAACTCCATTTCTTCTATCAATAGAGTACAAGTAACCGCCTATTTACCTATTACAACTACCCAAAATAGTGGTCAGAAAATGGCAATTTGGCCAATTTCACACAAATTTCAAACGATGCCAATTTCAAAATAGGGTCCAGAATAAACAAGGCAGACATTCCTGGCACAAAAATAACGTCTTCTCTGTTCATTAGTCACGTTTCCAGGCCCCTCTTACATTACTTTTGCTTTTCATTTTGAATTTTTATTCTCACAAAAAATAGAAGATTTACTGTTATGTATACAACTGCATCATATTATAAATGGTATAAATAATATTAGAGCACTTGTGCATGAATATTAGACTCGCCAGTTGATGTGTATTGGATGCATGGTGTGATTTGTTTACTCTTGAACATTGTCAAAAATCGAACATTTTCGCTACTTTGAGCTCAATTTCAAGGTACTTGTCTTTGTCAAACCAATCAAAACCATCTCTATTTCTGTAATATATCTTCCAGTCTATCAAATGAGACTAAGAAAACGAGAATACATCAAATCATATATAAATGAAAATGAGACTGTCAAAGTCGGCTTGTTTTAAACCAAAAACACGGTCAGAAGTTTTTTTTTTTCCTCATTATGCACTGTGTGGTGCAGGAATTTTTATACTGCACACACTGACCGCACAGACCCATTCTATCACATCTAGGCCTAACAGCCTGTTTCTGCTTGATTTGAGGGCGCTAGAATTTAGGCGTACTAGTACGTCAATAACCCCAGGGCGTAAGCCGTACTAGTACGTCAATAACCCTGAAAGGGTTAATAGGACCCATGACCACAACACAAGACACAGATCACTTTTTGATATACCCGTAGTTCATATCAACCTATGTAAAAATTCTATGCACATAAAGGGCCCCAGAATCTGGAATTCATTACCAGTAAATATTAAGATAATCTTGTCTGAAAATCAATTTAAGACTCAACTCAAAAACCACCTACTCACCCAAAACTAAATGATCATACTACAAACTACTTTGAAAAATGCTCATTATTACTTTCCTATACGATAATCTCAATTTTTAATAATATGTTACTATTATGTTACCCCCTACTCATATTATAAGTTAATGTCAAAAATGCTCAATGTTATTTTCCTTAAGATAATCTCAATTCCATATTATCATTCAAGAATCTTAACACCTGTAACAATCTAATATCATTATATAATAATTTAAACAGTAAAATTTCATCATATTGTAATTTTGAAAATAATTTTTAACTAGAATAAACTCAATAAATTTCTCTAATATTAAGTACATAGTCTTTAAGGACTAGAATAAGCTGCCCCTAATGCCATGGCATGTCAGTGGCTCTCCTTGCACTCAATTTACACTGTAACTACCGATACCTATGTAATCTGCAATCTGCAATGAAATAAAATGTAAACAATGTATCTAATGATCTTATCCCAGAGTGGCAGCCTTCACCTCTACCCCACTCACATAATATGGCATATATTATTCATTTCAGCATCTTTATTGCAGTTCTAGGGTATTTATCATGTTTCTGATATAAATTTGGAATAAATGTAATAGATAGATAACCTTTATTACTAATATTAGCGTAATTACACAACATTTTATTAGCGCCACGGCTAACATCCAACATCCATGACGACTCACCAGACATTGAATGCTACTCGCCTCTCCCTCTCTCATTTAGCTCCTTCCACTTCGTAACGATGTTAGATGGTGAATTTAATGTATTTTTCAGTAAGCTTAACTCGTTGTATGTGTATTTTACTTTTTTATTGTTTTCAGGGTCCAAGGGAGGTCTCCGAAACTCGTTCTCTGGGTCCAAGAATTTAAAAAAAAAAAAAATTATTTTTTCTTATGAAATGATAGAGAATCTTTTTCCGATCACAACGCCACAAAAATTATGAAATTTGATCGAAAACTAACAGAATTATGCTTTCACGAAGTTAGTGGTAGCCATGACACTTACGCATCGGCGATTTCGCCCATTTTGAGCCCTATTTTCGGCAAATTCCAATGTTTCAGGCAACTAAAATTATAGCTATTTCGGTAGAACTCCATTTCTTCTATCAATAGAGTACAAGTAACCGCCTATTTACCTATTACAACTACCCAAAATAGTGGTCAGAAAATGGCAATTTGGCCAATTTCACACAAATTTCAAACGATGCCAATTTCAAAATAGGGTCCAGAATAAACAAGGCAGACATTCCTGGCACTAAAATAACGTCTTCTCTGTTCATTAGTCACGATTCCAGGCCCCTCTAACATTACTTTTGCTTTTCATTTTGAATTTTTATTCTCACAAAAAAATAGAAGATTTACTGTTATGTATACAACTGCATCGTTGTAAAAATGGTATAAATAATATTAGAGCACTTGTGCATGAATATTAGACTCGCCAGTTGATGTGTATTGGATGCATGGTGTGATTTGTTTACTCTTGAACATCGTCAAAAATCGAACATTTTCGCTACTTTGAGCTCAATTTCAAGGTACTTGTTGTTGTCAAACCAATCAAAATCATCTCTATTTCTGTAATATATTTTCCAATCTATCAAATGAGACCAAGAAAACGAGAATACATCAATAAATACCATACGAAAATAGACCGCAAAGTCGCTGTTTTATACCAAAAACACAGTCAGAGTTTTTTTTCCTCATTATGCACTGTGTGGTGCAGAAATTTTTTTATACTGCGCACACTGACCGCACAGACTCATTCTATCACATCTAGGCCTAACAGCCTGTTTCTGCTTGATTTGAGGGCGCTAGAATTTAGGCGAACTAGTATGTCAATAACCCTAGGGCGTAAGCCGTACTAGTACGTCAATAACCCTGAAAGGGTTAAAATAAAGTTATGAAGTTGGAGTTTCATATTTATTTTTTTCTAATATGTATACGTATTTAATTCAGCATTTGGCATCATTACAAAGTGGGCAGAGCTACAGCAGAGGGAGAAGCAGCAGTGTCTCAGTAACTCATGACACTTCATCCCACTATAAAATATTGTATAATTATATTACTATCAATAAATATTACCTACCTATCATATTTATTCCAGAATAATATTAGGTACAGTGGACCCCCAGATTTCGTAGGTGTCGGATTTCGTAAAATTTGGAATTACAGTGGACTCCTGGAGTTCGTCATTAATTCATTCAAGAATGCTGCTCAAGTGCCGTTACCGAACGAATTTGTTCCCATAAGGAATAATGTAAATTAGATTAGTCCTTTTAGACCCCCAAAAATACACTTACAAAAGCACTTACAAAAATACACTTACATAACTGTTCGAGTTTGGAGCAGTACGAACTCTGGGGGTCCACTGTAGTAACATTTTTTCGTAAAAATATTGGTTCGGTATTCGTAGATTCGCTCGGAATTAGTAATTCATCCTGGACGCGTACGCGTGGCCCGCACGGCCCAACACTCCATCCAGAGTCAGTGTGCCATTGTTTACCAGCGAGTGATTATCACCCACGCATTCATACAATACATTTTGTCATTATTCCATTGTTTTTAGTGCTTGCAAATGCTAAATAAGCCACCATGGGCCCAAAGAAAGCTCCTAGTGCCAGCCCTTTGGTAAAGGGCTAAGAGGGGAGAATGTGTCTTCTTAAGTGATTCAGTGATTCTACAATATGTTATGATACTAAAGAAGCAGGAGTTGATAAAGGCTATAGTGCCAGCCAGCAATAAAGTGTAGCATTAACAGTGTAGCAAGTAAATTAAGCCATTAATCAATAGAAAAATGATGACACGAAACTTAACTCCTCCATTGTTGTTTGAGGTATAGGGCGACTGACAACACTGCCGTCTGCTGCTGCTGCCCACCACCACCACCACTACTTGTACGGCTTATGGTCAGTGGCCCTTATACACCCAACAACAAACAACACAACACCAGTCCTCACATGCGTAATGACAATTTTTATTCATTCTAGAGTATATGTTATGTTTCTATGTTATTAATATTGTTTATTATGTCATATTAGATGAATTGTGACAGATAAATAAGCCATAGAGTTGATATTAGTGTCATAATGAAGGACTATCTTGTCCTGTCCCCAAACACACACCCCTGTAGCCAGCACAATTCCAAACATACGCCAGAAACAGAACTCTCTGGAACACTTTGTTGAGCGACAGGGGTCCAGTGACTCTCAAGCTGGTCCTAGTGCCATTAAAAAATAAAGAAGGGAAGTAACCCCGGAAAAGAACTTGGTACCTCTCCCCTCCTTCCGTCTTCCACACATCAACAACTCTTCAAGAAAGGTAAGTGTCAAATTATTACTGTTTTATACTTCATGTCTCATTGTTTTCTGTGTAATTTAATGTAAAAACAAAATTTATTTTAATACTTTTGGGTGTCTGAAACGGATTAATTGAATTTCCATTATTTCTTATGGGGAAAATAGATTCAGAATTAGTAATATTCGGTATTAGTAGTGCCCTCTGGAACGGATTAATTACTAAAACCGAGGGTCCACTGTATAACATAAATAACGTAGAAGCATGATAAAAACTGACATTACGTATTGAAGGGAGGAGGATAAAAAAAAAAAAAAAAGTGACCAAGAAAACGTTACATGCCTGAAGGGTAACTATAGAAGATCACTCTTACCCTATGCAAAGACTGAAAAAAATGCAATTTAAAAAAAAAAAATTCCCAAGTAATCAGCTATGCAGGCGTTTCCTGGAATATCTCGGAAGTAAGTCATTGGCCTATTTCATGTTGTATTACCATTAATAATACACAGATTGAGAGGAATTTCCCAGCAAACATAAAACTGAATGTTTTAATTTTGGGTGGTGACACTTTTGAAGTGTCAGTAAGGGGTGATTCCTTGATTAGAGACGAAATCGTTTACCGACGGGGTCTTAGGCCCCTATCTCCATCGTTAAGTGAGGAGAGGCTGCACAGTGGAACCTTGGTATTCGAACAGCTCCCTACTCACACAATTCAGCATTCAAATGTTTTGTTCAGTAAAAAAATCACTCGGTAGTCGACAGTTTGCTTAGCACTCAACTGTACAAACACAACCTGCCAGAACTTCGCTGTACACTATTTTGTGTTTATTCGCATTTTTTGATGTTTTTTATATTACAGTGGACCCCCGGTTTTCGTGATTTTTTCGTTCCGGAATGCTGTTCAAGTGCCGTTACCAAACGAATTTATTCCCATAAGGAATAATGTAATGTAATAATAATGTAATGTAGATTAGTCCTTTTTGACCCCCAAAAATACACTTACAAAAGCACTTACAAAAATACACTAACATAATTGTTCGAGTTTGGAGCATCACGAACACCGGGGGTCCACTGTATTTGTATAAATAAGTCACCATAGGGGCTACGAAGATTAGTATAACAGCAAACCAAAAAGAAAATTGTTTTGGAAAAATTCGTTCGGCACTCAAACAGCCTACTGAAACGAATTAAGTTCGAGTACTGAGGTTCCACTGTAAATATTTTACTAGGCTAAAAAGTGTTGGAGTCATTAACACAAGAAATATTCACTGTATTGCTTCATACTTTCAAACAAAAACAAAAAATATATTTGTTCTCACCAGATTAAAATATCATCTCCAGGTTTACAAGCATCAACAAGGTCATCTTCAAGTGTCACCCAAAGTGATCGTGGGATAGTTCCAACCACTAATTTTTGAACCTGCTCCTGGAGAAGAAAAATAAAATAAATTATCTTCACTACAGAATATGTAAATGTCTGGTAATGAGCTAAATTCCAACATGATGAAATTTATATCACTCAAAATAAACAGGAAACAGAAACAAATCCCTTATAACACTGCCAATGTTTTCCTGAAGGGCTTTAATTTTAACCCTTAACCCTTTGAGGGTCCAAGCCGTAGATCTACGCTTTGTCCACAGGGTCCAAGCCGTAGATCTACGCCATGAGCTCAGCTCACTCAGATAAGCTATGAGCGGTAAATTTGGGCCTAGATATGAGAAAATAGATCTATGTAGTATGCACCATATAAAATAAATCCTGCAGCACACAGTGCATAATGAGAAAAAAACTGCAACCATGTTTATGGATTAAAACACCAAGTTTGCAGTATATTTTCCTATGGTTTTTACAGTTGTATTCGCGGTTTCTTGGTCTCATTTGATAGAATGGAAGATATATTACAGAAATAGAGATGATTTTGATTGGTTTTAGTACTGAATATCGCTTGAAATTGAGCTCAAAGAAGCAGAAATGTTTGATTTTTGCCGATATTCAAGAGTAAACAAATGACGTCACGCATCCAATACAATACACGTAAATTGGTGGGTCTTATATACGTTCACAAATGCGCTGATATTATTTATACAATTATTACAATATTGCATAACAGTAAATCTATTTTTTGGTGTGAATAAAAATTCTTTATGTAAATAAAAAATGAAAATGGAATTCATCTGTAAAGCCTGGAAATGTAACTAATAAACAGAGGAAATATTATTTTAGTGCCAGGAATGCCTGCATTGTTTATTCTGGACCCTATTTTGAAATTGTAATATTTTGAACTTTGAGTGAAATTAGTGAAATCACTAATTTCTGATCACTTTATTGGGTAATTGAAATACAGTGGTACCTCGACTTACGATGTTATCATCTTACGTTATATTCGATAACCGATATTTATAACGTAAGAAATTTGAATGCGACATCCGATGTTTGATTCGTCTTACGACATTCGTACCGGACGTGTCCGCTTGGCGCCCAGCTGAGCGCGCACGCCAGGGAGCGTCAGTGCTATTGTTTACAAGCGAGAGCGACCACCCACCCACACCCACGCATTCATACCAGTATATTGTCATTATTCCACTGTTTTTAGTGCTTGCAACTGCTAAATAAGCTACCATGGGTCCAAGGAAAGATCCTAGTGCTAAGCCTGTGGCAAAGAGGAACAGAAATATATGTACGATAGAACTGAAGAAGGAGGTAATAGAAAAATATGAAAGTGGAGTGCGTATCAGTGAGCTGGCCAGGCTGTATGGTAAACCCTTTTCTACCATCTCTACCATTGTGGATAAGAAATATTCAAGTAAAATCAAGGAAGCTGTTGTTGCAAAAGGTGCATCTGTGATCACAAAACACAGACCACAAGTGCTGGAAAATGTGGAAAGGTTGTTGTTGGTGTGGATCAACGAGAAACAGTTAGCAGGAGATACTGTTTCGGAGGCAATAATATGTGAAAAGCAAGGCAGTTGCATGATGATCTCCTTAAGAAAATGCCTGCAACGAGTGAAGTGAGCGAATTTAAAGCCAGCAGAGGCTGGTTTCAAAAATTTAAGAAGCGTACTGGCATACATAGTGTTGTGAGGCATGGTGAGGGAGCCAGTTGTGACAAAAGTGCGGCTGAAAAATATGTGCCTGAATTCCAGGAGTACCTAGAGGCTGAACAATTCCTCCCCAACAAGTGTTTAATTGTGATGAAACAGGCCTGTTTTGGAAGAAAATGCCCAACAGGACCTACATTACTCAGGAGGAAAAGGCACAGCCAGGACATAAGCCTATGAAAGACAGGCTAACTTTGATGCTTTGTGCCAATGCCAGTGGTGATTGCAAAGTGAAGCCTTTACTAGTGTATCTTTTTGAAAATCCCCGAGTGTTTGGCAGATGCGGTGTCAGCAAGTCTAACTTGTGTGTGATGTGGAGGTCTAACAAAAAGGCATGGGTCACAAAGGACATTTTCTTAGATTGGTTCAATGGTGTGTTTGGCCCCAGTGTGAAGAAATATCTATTGACAATAATTTGCCACTTAAGTGCCTCCTGATAATGGACAATGCTCCTTGTCATCCTCCAAACTTGGTAGAGAAAATTGTGGAGGAGTTTAAATTCATCAAAGTGAAGTTCTTGCCCCCTAATACCACTCCTCTCCTCCAGCCCATGGACCAGCAGGTCATTTCCAACTTTAAAAAACTCTATACCAAAGCAATGTTTCAAAAGTGCTTTGATGTGACCACAGACATGAACATAACCCTAAGAGAATTTTGGAAAAAACATTTCCATATGCTGCATTGTGTACACCTTATAGGTAAGGCTTGGGAGGGAGTGACTACCAGGACTTTGAACTCTGCCTGGAGAAAATTGTGGCCAGACTGTGTCCTAGAGAGGGATTTTGAAGGTTTTGGGGCTGAGCCTCAGAACCCTGAGCCTGAGCCTGAGCCTGTTTTGGAAGAAATTGTGGAATTGGGCAAGTCTTTGGGGTTAGAGGTGAGTGGTGAGGATGTGGAACAGTTGGTGGAGGAGCACAAGGAAGAGCTAACCACTGAAGATCTGCAAGAGCTTCAACAGCAACTGGAACAAGAGAGCAGAGGTCAGGACAATGGTTCAGAGGAGGAGGAGGAGGTGGAACAAAATGGAAGAATGTGCCTTCTTCAAGGATTAAGGACATTTGTGGAATGTGGAGCAAGGTGCAAGCATTTATGGATGAATATCACCTAACCATGCTGTTGCAGGCCGTGCTGGCAACCTGTACAATGACACAGTGGTGTGTCATTTCAGGGATGTGTTAAAGAATCGCCAGACACAGAGCTCCCTGGACAAATTTGTTGTTAGAAAGAGGTCCAGTGACTCTCAAGCTGGTCCTAGTGGCATTCAAAGAAAAGGAAAGTAACCCCAGAAAAGGACTTGGTACCTGCAGTGTTAATGGAAGGATTCCCCTTCCAAACACTAGCATACTACTCCACCTTCTCCCTCCTCCCGTCCTCCACACATCAACAACTCTTCAATAAATGTAAGTGACATGTTATTGTACAATATTTGCATGTGTATTTAGGTATTCTTTATTAAATTATTTATTATTTAATGTCCAAAAGTTCTAAAAAATATTTTATTTAACTACTTTTGGAAGTCTTGGACGGATTAAATTTATTTCCATTATTTCTTATGGGGAAAATTGATTCGTTTAACGATTGTTTCATCTTAAGATATGCCCTCTCTGACGGATTAATATCGTAAGTCGAGGTACCACTGTACATAGTTGATTGGGCAGTTTCTTGTGCTCAATCAATAAAATAGAAGTAATACTAGCAAAATAGCTAGGACTTTGATCAAATGGAATACAGTGGATCCTTGAATTTCGTCCGCCTTGAATATCGTGAATTTTGATTACGTATTGGCAACTTTTTTCGTCAAAATACTGCCTTGATTTTCGTGATTTGGCTTAGAATTCAGCAGTTGTTTGAAACTCGTCCAGGCGGCCTCCCAGCCGCCGCGAACACACAAAGGTTCCCAGACACCATTCAGAGTCAGTCTGGCATTGTATCTCGGCGAGTGACGATCACCTCAAGCGTTCATACGATACATTTCTTGATAATCCATTGTTTTTTGTGCATGCAATTGCTAAATAAACCACCATGGGCCCAAAGAAAGCTAGTGCCAGCCCTTTGGTAAAGAAAGTAAGGAACACCATAGAATTAAAGAAAGAAATCGTAGCCAAGTACCAAAGTGGAGTCAATAAAGGCTATAGCGCCAGCCAGTGATAAAGTGTAGCATTAACAGTGTAGCAAGTAAGTTAAGTGATTAAGCAATAGAAAAAGGACAACACGAAACTCCTCCAATGTTGTTTGAGGTATATAGGGGCACTGACAAGAACGCCGTCCTCTGCCACCAATATTTCTTATTTATAAATTAAAGTGTAAATATTTCTTATTTATAAATTACGTACAGTAGGGCCCCGCTTTTCGGTGTTTCGCCTTTTGGCGTTCCGTTCATACGGCGAGTTCAAATTATGACCAAAACTTTTGTATACGGCGAGCGGTCTTTCAGATACGGCGCGCGCCACCCGGTTTGCTTACATTTTCCATGAGCACATCTCTCTATTATGTAATAATCACTCTTGGGCACATTAAATGTCCAATTTTACGTCAATATAGACATTTTCATTAATCCATCTATGATATTTTCTTCAAAATTATAGCATATAAACATGCTGTTTATATGCTATGTTTATATGCTATGTAGGTGTGGTTGCCGGGCGGAGGGAAAACATTACGTAATACTAATAATAATCACTCTTGGGCACATTAAATGTCTTATTTTACGTTAATATAGACATTTTCATTAATTCATCTATGATATTTTCTTCAAAATTATTTAAAAAACACGTTACATAGCATATAAACATGATACATACACACACAGAATAAAAATTGACAAATACAGTATGAGATTTGTTTACCAAGCGACTTTGTATGAGTGTCGGAAGAATTACGTTTTCTCTAGTCAAACACTGAGGGATAACTGTAGAAAAATATTCCTTTCATATGCCTTCACTCTATATACAGTGGTCTCTCGGTTTTCGCCGAAAATTTGTTCCAGAATGCTGCTCAAGTGCCATTACCGAATGAATTTACTTCCTTAAGAAATAATGTCACGTAGGTTAGTCTATTTCAGACCCCCAAAAATACACTTGCAACATCACTTACGAAAATACACTTACATAAATGTTCGAGTTTGGAGATGCACGAAAACTGAGGGACCACTGTATAGCTATTCATAACCCTTGTGGGTTTAGCGCTTCTTTTTTATTATGATAATAATAATAATACTATCATTAACTCTAAAAATAGTGTGTTGCATGAGAATGGGAGTGTTGCTGTTCATTTTGTACTAAGTTGCACAACTTGTACACAATGTAAGAGTACAGTGGTACCCCGACTTACGATATTTTTTCGTTCCAGAATGCTGTTCAAGTGCCATTACCAAACGAATTTATCTCCATAAGAAATGATGTAAAATAGACTACTCCGTTTAGACCCCCAAAATTACACTTACAAAAGCATTTAAAAAAATAAACTTACATAAAAGGGTGAGTTTGGGGACCATCGTAAGTCGGGGTACCACTGTATTTGTATTGTGAGGTAATTATTATTATTTGTGAGGTAATTATTATTATTTGTGAGGTAATTATTATTATTTGTGAGGCAATTATTATTATTTGTGAGGTAATTATTATTATTATTTTGAGGTAAAAGTTTCACAAACTCTTACAAACGTATGTGAATAAACTAAAAGTGGACACGTATTAATCGCATTCATTTCGCCTGACCGAGTGATCGCCCACTACCTGTTCAGTTTGTTTTTTTACATTGTCTGAACTCCGTATCTCGTTCTCTCTCTCGTTAACTAGTTGGCTCTCATTGACTATGGCATCTAAGCTTAGTTGAGATAAAAAGAGGAGTCATAAGCCTCTTACTTTAAGTGCCAAGTTAGAAATGATTAAACTCAGTGAACTGACTTTTTTGGGTTATCCTAGGTTCTCTACGTATATTCTGCTATGTATGATAATCTATGTAACTGTATTTGTGTATACAGTGGGCCCTTGAAAATCATCCATAATCCATTCCTGAGAGTCCGCCTATTTTCAAAATGGACGACTTTCAAAACCATTTTCCCCATAAGAAATAATGTAAATCAAATTAATCCGTTCCAGACACCCAAAAGTATTTAAAAAAATAATTTTTTAAATGAAATGTACATTTATCTACACAGAAAACAATGAGATATATATTATAAAACAGTAATAAGTTGACACTTACCTTTATTGAAGAGTTGTTGATGTGTGGAAGAAGGAAGGAGGGGAGAGGAAGGTGGTGTTGCTAGTGTTTGGAAGGGGAATCCCCTTCCATTAACACTTCAGGTACCAAGTCCTTGCCTTCCTGCTACACTTCCTGCATCCCTGCTACACTCCCTGCATCCCTGCTACACTCCCTGCATCCCTGCTACACTCCCTGTATCCCTGCTACACTCCCTGCATCCCTGCTACACTCCCTGCATCCCTACTACACTCCCTGCATCCCTGCTACACTCCCTGCATCCCTGCTACACTCCCTGCATCCCTGCTACACTCCCTGCATACCTGCTACACTCCCTGCATCCCTTCTACACTCTACAACAGGGCTTGCAGTAGGAGCTTTCTTTGGGCCCATGGTGGCTTATTTAGCAGTTGCAAGCACTAAAAACAATGGAATAATGACAAAATGTATGGTATGAATGCGTGGGTGGTGGTCACTCGCTGGTAAACAATGGCACACTGACGCTCAATGTGGTGTTTATGTGCCCAGGCAGCTGGGAGGCCACGCGGACGTGTTTCAGACGACCGCCTATTTTTAAGCCAACGGACTAATATCAAGCCAATATTTTGCTGAAAAAAGTGGCCTATTTTCAAATTCACCTATATTCAAGGGAGCCTATTTTCAAGGGTCCACTGTACCTGACTAAACTTACTAACAAGGTATATGTTGATCGCTGAGATAGCCATCAAATACAGTTACATATAGCAGCATATGTGTAGAGAACTCAGGATAACCCAAGAGTGCTCACCTAATTGTACTCACCTAATTGTGGTTGCAGGGGTCGAGACTCAGCTCCTGGCCCCGCCTCTTCACTGTCCGCTACTGGGTCCCTTCTCTCCCTGCTCCATGAGGTTTATCATACCTTGTCTTAAAGCTGTGTATGGTTCCTGCCTCCATTACATCACTTGCTATACTATTCCCCTTCCTGACTACTCTATGGCTGAAAAAATACTTCCTAACATCCCTTTGACTCATCTGAGTCTTCAACTAACACTCTTGCGAGGAGCTAATGCTGCTGGGGATTGCAAGTTAAAACCTATGATAATTTATCACTCAGAGAATCCTAGGGCCCTAAAGAACTATGCAAAAGGTAGCCTCCCTGTTTATTATAAATCCAATTCAAAAGCTTGGATGACTACTGATCTTTTCATAAATTGGTTCACAGACTATTTTAAGCCAATGTTAATACTTAAAGGTAAGTATGTAATAAGTGTACTCTGTGTGTATCTTACTTTTTATTGTGTTTTTTAATGCCTAGTGCTATTGCTAACTTAATATAAGTTAGTGTAACCTTGTTGTCTGGCATTTATATGCATTTAGAAGTGGAAAAAAATGGCGTTCTGCTTTTCGGCGATGTCTGCTTTAAGGCACTAGCCTGGAACCTAACCTGCCGTATAAGTGGGCCCTACTGTATATTGTTTCAGTGTGAATAGTGGTGGTGGCTTCTGCTGCCGCCACCGCCACTACGATATGTACGGCGTATGGTCAGTGGCCCTTGTAAACCCAACAACAATAATACTATCACCAGTCCTCACATACGTATTTACATGTTTTATTCATTCTAGAGTATATATCATTTTTCTGTTATTAATATTGTTTATGTCATATTAGAAGACTTGTGGTAGATAAATAAGCCGTAGAGGTGATATTAGTGTCATATTGAAGCATTTTGTCCTGCCTCCAAACAAACTCGCCTCCCTCTCCCCTCCTCCTATACACCAACAAGTCTTTTCATTAACCCTTTCAGGGTCCAAGGGGGGTCTCCGAAACTCGTTCTCAGGGTCCATGAATTTAAAAAAAAAAAATTATTTTTTCTTATGAAATGATAGTTTTTTTTCTAAATCTAATAGGCTAAAAAATACATTTTTGCAATCAACACTTACCGAGATATAGAGAATTGAAGTTGACCAAAATGGAACCGCTTACGGCAACATCGCCGAGTGTCTGTCACCTGGTTATAGTTTATTTATTTTTTTTATACTTTTTTCTTTTATTTTTTAACATTTTATTTTGTCAAGTAACTTTTATGTCCTGTGAGACCAATATAAACCATATTTTGTATATACAGTGGACCCCCGAGATTCGTAAACCCCGAAAATCGTACAATTATGTAAGTATAATATTGTAAGTGCTTGTGGAAGTGTATTTTTGGGGGTCTGAAATAGACTAACCTACATGACACTTTTCCTTAAGGGAGTAAATTCGTTCGGTAATGGCGCTTGAGCAGACTTCAGGACTGAAGTTTTTACGAAACTCGGGGGTCCACTGTATACACTCCTTGTATACTACACAATAACTGCTGGCTGACTGGCTGACCAGCTGGCTGGCTAGCTGACCAGCTGGCTGGCTGGCTGAACAGCTGGCTGGATAGATGGCCAGCCGACTGGCTAGCTTGTTGGCTGACCAGCTAGCAGGCTAGCTGGCTGGCTTGCTGACCAGTTGGCTGGCTGGCTAGCTGACTAGTTGGCTGACCAGTTGGCTGGCTGGCTGGCTAGCTGACCAGCTGGCTGGCTGGCTGGCTAGCTGACCAGTTGGCTGGCTGGCTGGCTGGCTAGCTGACCAGTTGGCTGGCTGGCTGGCTAGCTGACCAGTTGGCTGGCTGGCTGGCTAGCTGACCAGCTGGCTGGCTGGCTACCTGACCAGCTGGCTGGCTGGCTAGCTGACCAGCTGGCTGGCTGGCTGAACAGCTAGCAGGCTGGCTGAACAGCTAGCAGGCTGGCTGGCTGAACAGCTAGCAGGCTGGCTGGCTGGCTTGCTGACCAGTTGGCTGGCTGACTGACTGGCTGGCTGGCTGGCTGGCTGGTTGGTTGGTTGGGTTGGCTGGCTGGCTGGCTAGCTGACCAGCTGGCTGGCTGGCTACCTGACCAGCTGGCTGGCTGGCTTGCTGACCAGTGCTGGCTGGCTGGCTGGCTGGCTGGCTGGCTGGCTGGCTGGCTGGCTGGCTGGCTGGCTGGCTGGCTGGCTGGCTGGCTGGCTGGCTGGCTGGCTGGCTGGCTTGGCTGGCTGGCTGGCTGGCTGGCTGGCTGGCTGGCTGGCTGGCTGGCTGGCTGGCTGGCTGGCTGGCTGGCTGGCTGGCTGGCTGGCTGGCTGGCTGGCTGGCTGGCTGGCTGGCTGGCTGGCTGGCTGGCTGGCTGCGCTGGCTGCTGGCTTGGCTGGCTGGTGCTGGCTGGCTGGCTGGCTGACAGCTGGCTGGCTGGCTGGCTGGACGCTGGCTGGCTGGCTGGCTGGCTGGCTGGCTGGCTGCGCTGGCTGGCTGGCTGGCTGGCTGGCTGGCTGGCTGGCTGGCTGAGCTGGCTGGCTGGCTGGCTGGCTGGCTTGGCTGGCTGGCTGGCTCAGCTGCCAGCTGGCTGGCTGGCTGGACTGCTGCAGCTGGCTGGCTGCGCTGGCTTGCTGCTCCTTGCCGCTGGCTGGCTGGCTACTGACCAGCTGGCTGTCTGGCTACATGCTGAGCTGGCTGGCTGAACAGCTGGTTGCATGGATGGCCAGCCGGCTGGCTTGCTGGCTGACCAGCTAGCCGGCTGGCTTGCTGGCTGACCAGCTAGCCGGCTGGCTGACTGACTGACTGACAGGGAAAATACAACAACAACAATAATAATAATAATAATAATAATAATAATAATAATAATAATAATAATAAAATAATAATTATTATTATTGCTGAAGCATGGTGTGTGTGTCAGTCTTATCAGTAATCTAATTAGTATAGCAGTGACATTGATGAGGGGTGAGGGTCCTCTTATCTTATTATTATCAGCTGAAACTAATTAGTTTTGATGTGGGTACCCTGCCTTGCCTGCCTGCCTCCCTGCCTCCCTCCCTGCCTGCCTCCCTCCCTGCCTGCCTCCCTGTCTCCCTGCCAGCCAGCCAAGGGTGACGGGTTAGCCTCCTCTTATCAGAGTGATGACATTTGACAAATGAGTGTTCACTGCCTTCCCTTTATTTGTTTTCACTGTTTTATCTGCCTGTCTGTTTGTCTCTCTTTCTGTCTCTCTCTGTCTCAGAGACAGTCACTATTGAACCAACATTGCCACATCTGAGTCCTGATATATTATTTGTCAGTCTGGATTTTTTTTGGATTATCCTAGGTAATTTACACTATGTATTTATCCTATGTTATTTACACTATGTATTTATCCTAGGTTATTTACACTTTGTATTTATGTGTACATGTGTTACAGAGCCAGCTAGCTAGCCAGCCAGCTGGTCAGCCAGCTGGTCAGCCAGCCGGCCAGCCAGCCAGCCAGCCTGCCAGCCAGCCTGCCAGCCAGCCTGCCAGCCTGCCTGCCTGCCTGCCTGCCTGCCTGCCTGCCAGCCAGCCAGTCAGCCAGCCTGCCTTCCCCCACTGTCTTCCCCACCCACCCAACTGTCTTCCCCACCCACCCAACTGTCTTCCCCACCCACCCAACTGTCTTTCCCACCCCCCACTGTCTTCATCACTCCCCCCACTGCCTTCCCCACCCACCCCACTGTCTTTCCCACTCCACCCATTGCCTTCCCCGCTCCCCCACTGCCTTCCCCACTCCCCCACTGTCTTCCCCACCCACCCCACTGTCTTCCCCACTCCCCCCACTGCCTTCCCCACTGTCTTCCCCATCCACTCCACTGTCTTCCCCACTCCCCCACTGCCTTCCCCACCACTCACACTGCTGGAGTGAGGTATTCCTTACCACATGGCTTGGTGACAAAGGCGCACTGAATTACCACTCCCACAATGCAATGCAGGTGCATAGATTTTTTTTCCTACTGCGCACACTTACCACATAGACCCATTCTAACACATGCAGGCTTACCAGCTCTCTCCCCCTCGATTTGAAGCCGCTAGAATTTATGCATACTAGTACGTCAATAACCCCAGTGCATAAGCCGTACTAGTACGTCAATAACCCTGAAAGGGTTAAAGGTAAGTGTGATGTTAACTGTTCATTTATACATGTTATTAGTGCTTTGTGTTTATTAGTAATTTTTTTCTGTATGTAAATCAATTCAAGACTCTTCTCAAAAGTCACCTACTCACCCTATACTAAATACTCATACTGTAACAAACTTCCAAACCCAATATTATTTTACTTAAGAAGATCTCATTTTGATATGTTCATCCTCCTTAACACTTGTTGCAATCTCATATCATCATATTGTCATTTAAAATCTTATAGTATCATCATTTTCTTAATTTGAAATAAAATATATACCTAGATGAAACTCTAAAAACTATTTCTAGTATTGTTATTATACTAGTATAGCATCAACATACTGTAATTTGAAATAAATTCTACAACTAGATTAAACTCAACCAATTTCTCTTGTATTGTCTTTAAATAGTATGTATAACCATTTAATAATTTAAATAATATAGAACTAGAATAAACTCAATCAATTTCTTTAGCATTAAGTACTTAGTGAATAAGTCTCTAGAATAAACTGCCCCTAATGCCATGGCATGCCAGTGGCTCTCCTTGCATTACAGTTTTATAATTGTATTATATTTGTAACTACCAATAACATTGTACACTTGTAACATGCATTGAAATAAAAATTATTATTATTATTATTATTATTATTATTATATTTAATCTCTAAAAAAATATTTTTTTGTTAATACTCCTGGGTGTCTAAAGCAGATTAATTGTATTTACATTATTTCTTATGGGGAAAATGGTTTTGATTTTCGTGAATTCTGACTTTCGGCGGACTCTCTGGAACGGATTAATCACGAAATTCAAGGGTCCACTGTAATGTAATTGACCTAAAATAGGAGTCAAATTGGGCAAAATCGCCAATGCATAAATATTGCTGATGCTTTAAAATTTGCTATAGTGTAATTTCGTCAATTTTCCATCAAATTTCGTACTTTTTTTTTATTACCTTCTGAAAAATATTTTCTACCATTTCATATGAAAAAATATTTTTTTTTTTTAAATTCTTGAACCAAGTAGACAAAGTGTAGATATACGACTTGGACCCTCAAAGGGTTAAACTGTCCAAGCGTAGATCTACATTTTTACTGCTAGCGCTCCAAATTTTTTAACCCTTGCACTGTTGGTGCCGTAGTACTATGGCTTACAAGCCAGTGTTGGTGCTGTAGTACTACGCCAAAATTCTAGTGGGAGAAAGCTGGTAGGCCAGCATGTGAGAGAATAGGTCTGCATGGTCAGTGTGCGCAGTATAAAAAAAAATCGGGGCACCCGCATTGCATTGTGGGAACGCCATTTCAGTAGTCCTTGTTTACCATGCCTTGCAGTAAAAAATATCTCACTCCCTGGCGAATTGGGACTCTTCTCTTCCCAAGTGATAGTTCTAACACAGAAGGCTGGATGGCTGGATGGCCGGCCGGCCAGCCAGCCGGCTGACCAGCTAGCCGGCTGACTGACTGGATGGCTGGCTGGCTGGCTGGCTGGCTGGCTGGCTGCTGACTGACTGACTGACTGAGTCTATCTCACAGGAACACATAAATACAATTATACATAGTGTAAATTACCTAGGATACAGGGAGAATATAATAATAATAATAATAATAATAATAATAATAATAATAATTATTGAAGCATGGTGACCAGCTGGCACAAAGGGCCCCAGTCTTATCACTAATCTAATTACAGAGGTGACACTGATGAGGGGTGAGCGTCCTCTTATCTTATTATTATCGCTAAACTAATTAGTGTTGACATTGATGAGGGTACAATGCCTTCGCCTGCCTGCGTCCCTCCCTGCCTCCCTAACTGCCTGTCTCCCTCTCCCTGCCAGCCAGCCAGGCAGGGGTGACGTGTTAGCCTTATCTTATCACCAAACTAATGAGTGATGACATTTGACAAATGAGGGTACACTGCCTTCGCTTTATTTGTTTTCACTGTTTTATCTGTCTGTCTGTATCTGTTTGGCTCTGTCTGTTTGTCTGTCTGTCTGTCTGTCTGTCTCAGAGAGATCCAGCACATATTACAAGACTCAGTAGTCACTGCTTCACATCTGAGTCCTGACACACATATTATTTGCCAGTCTAGATTTTTTGGGATATCCTAGGTAATTTACACTATGTATAATTGTATTTATGTGTATGTGTGTGACAGACAGACAGACAGACAGACAGACAGACAGACAGACAGACAGACAGGCCAACCAGCCAGCCAGCCAGCCAACCAGGCAGGCAGCCAACCAGCCAGGCAGGCAGGCAGCCAACCAACCAACCAACCAGCCAACCAGCCAGCCAGGCAGCCAAGCAGGCAGCCAACCAGCCAGGCAGGCAGCCAACCAGCCAGGCAGGCAGGCAGCCAAACAACCAACCAACCAACCAACCAGCCAACCAACCAGCCAACCAACCAACCAACTAACCAGCCAACCAACCAACCAGCCAACCAACCAACCAGCCAACCAGCCAGCCAGCCAGGCAGCCAACCAACCAGCCAACCAGCCAACCAACCAACCAACCAACCAGCCAACCAGCCAACCAGCCAGCTCCTTCAATTCTATCGTATTTCTGACATTCTTTACCACAGGCTTGGCACTAGGAGCTTTCTTGGGGCCCATGGTGGCTTATTTAGCAGTTGCAAGCACTAAAAACAGTGGAATAATGACATACTGGTATGAATGCGTGGGTGGTGGTCGCTCTCGCTTGTAAACAATAGCACACTGACGCTCCCTGGAGTGCCCGCCCATCGGGGCCACGCTTACTTGTCCGGGACGAATATCATAGACCGAGCGGATCATCGTAAACGGAGCCAAGATTTTGATGTAAAAATGTATCGTTAACCGATTTTATCGGTATCCGACGCCATCGCTAACCGGGGGTTGACTGTACGTACCTTTTTTTTCTTGTTTTTATTTTACTTTATATATTTTTTATGTTCTGATAATTACAATTTATAGTAGTTGTTGTGATTTTATAACCAATCTTTGTTCTGACACTAATATTAGGTGCTCAAATAACCCGCACATAGAAGAGAGGAGCTTACGATGACGTTTCGGTCCGACTTGGACCATTTACAAAGTCACACTAACAAAAAGAAGGGTAGGAGGGGGTATATATAGAGGCCAGCAGACAGGGGCGGGAACAAGACTTAACCTGATTCCTTTTCCCTTCTCCCTCTTCCCCTTTCCTCTTTCTTCTTTCTCCTCTGGGTTTTCTTTCTTTTGCCTTGAATTTGTCCTTCATTATTATTTTTTACCCCCTCTGTGTTCTTGCCCCTACCCTATGTGGGCCGCTAGCTCCCTTGCAGTGCTCCTCTTTCCTAGAATACTTCCACTATTACTCCTCCACCACTTTTTTGTTCCCGCCCCTGTCTGCTGGCCTCTATATATACCCCCTCCTACCCTTTTTTTTGTTAGTGTGACTTTGTAAATGGTCCAAGTCGGACCGAAACATTGTTGTAAGTTCCTCTCTTCTATGTGCGGGTTATTTGTGTATTGTTCCAGTCTCGGTATTGTGACTTTTTTTGTTATTTATATTAGGTGCTGAAATAGTACTCACCTGCCTTGGTCACATACTTTTGTCTAGAAATATATACAAAGTATTTACAGGTCCCAACAATGTTTTAAGACATGCTGGAGTACATGAAACTCCTTGAAGCACGGTGTAAGACGAGTGTCACTCTAGACTGCTGATGGTGCAGAACTCTAATATTGATGATCGTGTGCTACTCCAATGAACCTTGGCTTTATTTGTTCTCACTGTTACACATAAACATATCTATCTGTATGTCTGTCTGTCTGTCTATTTATTTGTCTATCTGTCTGTCTATCTGTCAATCTGTCAGTCTGTCTAGCTCTGTACAGCTCTGTTTATCTCCATCTCTGCTTATCGGTCTTTCTGTCTGCCTGTGTGTCTGTCTTCCTGTCTCTCTGTCTGATTGTCGCTCTTTCTGTCTCAGAGAGAGCCACTCATGAACCAACAGGTATTACACACTATGCAGTTGTCACAACTGATTCTTGAACAAGTGAAAATGCGTATTACTTGCCAGTCATGCTTATTATGCCTTATATCTACAAGCACAGTATAGCATTTTGTTTTGGACGTTTTGGGTTATCCTAGGTAATTTACACTGTGTGATAACTGTACTTATGTGTACATGTGAGAGAAAGACAGAGATAGACAGAGACAGATACTGACAGATGGAGACAGAGACAGCCAAAGTCAAACAGCCAGCCACCCACCCAGCCAGTCAGCCAGCCAGCCAGCCGGCCAGCCTGCCGAACACATATTACACATGTTCCAGAATCATTTCTCAAGTCTTACTTCTAAATTAATTTTATATCATATTTACTGTCTGTCCATTTAATATAGTCCCTTTCATCCAGTAACTCCTTTACTCTAAGCTTTAAAAAATAATTAAGGTGCTAATTCAGGTGCTAAAGTGTTTTACTCTCATTGTTTACCACTATATTCCCTAGCTCCTTTATTTTTAGCTTTAGAATAACTACCATAGTTCATTTACTTGCATTTGTAAAAATAACTAAGGTACAAATTCACATGCCAAGAACTCTTTTTACATTGTTCTGTTCTTAAGTCTAATTATAGAATCACACTCATTCTTATGATTCCAAACACTGATCCTGACATCAACCTCTTATTAAATGACTTACATGACCCTAATAACAACTGTAATTATTACACAGCAGAACAAGCAAAAGCACTACTCAGAGCCAACAATAACATAACTGTCTTCAACTACAATATCAGATCTTTAAGCAAGCATTACGATGACCTCATAGCATTATTAAATTTCCTGCAGGCCAGTATGTCCATTATTGCTCTCACTGAAACCTGGCTAAAGCCTAATACTACAGATATCTATGCCATTCCTGGTTACACAGCCATACACAACTGTAGGCCAGACCAACAAGGGGGTGGCACAACTATTTACTATTCAGACCAGCTTGAATGTATCAACAATACTTGCACAAGAGATGAACATGGAGAATATGTAATAGCTAAGTTTAAATCCAAATACCAACAAAAACCTCTCACAGTGATAAACATCTACAGAGTACCACAATCAAATATTAGCCAATTTAGTGAAAAATTAGGAAGTATGATTACTGATGCACACATGAACAAAGACCACTTAATACTAACAGGAGATTTCAATATCAATCTCCTACAAGATCAGGGCCCACAAGTAACTGAATTCACAAACATTATGAGCAACTGCTTGCTTCTACCAACAGTAACAAAACCAACAAGAATCTCTGAGACTAGTGCCTCCCTATTAGACCACATCTGGACTAACACCATATCCCCTCTAAAATCAGGCATGATCACAGATAATACCACAGACCACTACCCTACCTTTCTCATAACCAACCTAGGTAAATTACCCCAAGAGACTACTAAAGTTACCTTCAGACTACATAATGAGGTAGCTATTAATAACTTCATAACAGCTATGTCAAACATCGACTAGCAAACCGAGTTACACACCTATACAGATACTGACATATGTATTAATAATTTTCTGAAAAAGATCCAATACCTCTATAACATGCATTGCCCTAAAAAGACTAAACAGATCACAGCTAAGAGACTAAACAATCCCTCGCTAACACCCAGCATTCTCAAATCCATTAATATAAAGCACCTATATGAAAAACAGTACAGAATGGGTCAAATAACAAGAGAACAAACAAAACATTACTCATCAAACCTAACCAGCCTGATTAGAAGGTCAAAAAATTGTATTACGAGAACAGATTAAATAACTTAAGAGGTGATATGAAAAAGACCTGGAAAACCCTATTGAAATTTAGAACTAAAAATATCCAGAAACATAACAATCAAACGAAAAACCCCAAATGAACCCCTGCCCCACCAACTGAAACAGCAAACAGACTAAATCTTTTCTTTCCCCAATAGGAAAAAAATTGGGAAGCAAAATCCCCCGTTCAAATCCACTTTAAACCCCCTCACTGAACCTACCTGAATACCATCTTTAGCCCACCAACCCAAAGAAGTCCGCTTGTTATTAACACATTAAAAAAAAAGGCAGGGGATCCATAACTTTCCACCTTTTTTATACAAAAAGCCCAATTATCACCAATTTTTAAACCAAAACACAACCCGCACATATAAAAGGGAGGAGCAGACACGCCCCCCGACTTGGACCATTTAAAAGTCACACTAACACACAGAGACATAGGAAGGGGTATTTATAAGCAGGCAGACAGGGAGGGTACAAGAGAGTGGGGAAATAATGGAGTAAGTAGTGGAAGTGGTAGTAGTAGTAATAGTAGTAGGGAGACACATATTCAGGAAGGAGCACTCAATGAGGCTAGCGGCCCGCAAGGGTGGGACGGGGAAAATAGAGGGGGGAAAGGCGAAAAAATGAAGGGCAAAAAAGGCAAAGAAAAGAAAGAAAAGGGAAAAACCCCTAGGAGAAAAAGGAGAAAGGGGGAAAAGATGAAAGGGAAGGAATGGTTAAGTCA